>KN166500.1:235-17909 GCA_000757745.1 Steinernema scapterisci | reverse complement strand
TTTGGGGGGATGGCGGGGGAATGGCTAGTCAGGGGAGGCAGAAGGTTCTAAGCAGGGAGACGTGAACAGGCCCAAGGTCTGGCCCAGCAATTAGGCTAAAACAGACCTCAGATCTACCGGTTCAAGGCTTTGAACACATCTAGGAGTAGCAATAAGGCTAAAATAGACCTCAGATCTGACGGTTTTAGACTCTTATCACATCTAGGAGTAATTGAGGGAAAGACAAGGTGCAAAAAGAAGCTTGAAAGCGAGCGCCAGGGAACAAGATGGGAATGAACAGACCTAAGATGACCTTAAAAGGCTAGGTGCGAAAAGAGACTAGCAGAAGGCACTTGAGAAATCCCAGGGAGACTCCTAAAAGTGCAAAAGCGGCAAGCTTGAAACAGTCAAAAGCAAGCCGAAGACTCTAAAAAGACTTACCTCAAGATTTAGACGTCTTTAAAGATCCAAACATGACCTTTTCCTAATCGTCTTGTCCCTAATTTGCACCTTAATTCCTCTCCTGTCGGCGCCGCACTAGACTCAAAAGACATAGAAGATCAAAAGCGTCTTTGCCGCTCTGCAGCGTTGCCGTCCAGGGTGCAAAATGCAGGCGCGGCGAGTTTTTGGATATCGGGTAATCGGGGCTGTAAGGATTCTGAGGTAGACATTGACCGGAACTATCCAGAACAGGTAAAGCAAGGTTCTGAAGCCCGTATTCGATACTCCAGTTCCTCCACTCTGTCCCCCCAAACCCCATAAACATTCAAAATCCCCGTCCAGATGTCCCAGGCCATCCCAGGCCCCATCTCCCCAGTCCGAAGCGTCCCCATCTGACTGCCAGCTGCACGCAAACGGCCCTCGGACCCAGCCTACCCTGAGATAAGCCAGTCTACAGACCCCGAAACCTAAAATAACCCAAAAATCACCGAAATAGCAGCGTACAACGTACAACATATGGTGCTGTCAGAGTCAGCCTTGATCCGAGTCCGATAAAACGCGTAGATAAGGCAACGCCGCGATAAGACCAGCGTGCATGGCGCCACTGTGAAACTGCCACCCACGCGGGATTAGGCGAGATAAGGACGATGGGGAAGCGTATGGGTTGAGTCATTGGGGTTGGAATGGGTCTCGCAAGGGATAAGAATGGCAAGAATGCGTAGTCTGGTAGGAACGTATTTCAAACTTTGAAGCTTCACCGTTTAGACCTGGATTCTAGAACCCTAAAAGCCTCAGAACCAACCGATTTTAAGACCTTAAAGAGTCCGAAACGTTGAGTTTCAAAGATTGGAAGGTCCAAGAGCTCCCAAGCCCCTAAGCGCCAACTCCCAACTAACGACCCTTTCATAGCCTCGTCCTCCCTCTCTCCTCCACCGCCTCCAAAGTCGTCCCAGCGCAATCTGCACGCATCAAACGACGATCGCTGCTGCGTGCAGCCCAATAACATTTGGCATTCAACAATAAAACCGCACAAAATGAGTCGTCGGCCTCCTTCTCTTCTTCAAATAACGACTCCCGCGCGGCACGGCGACTTCAAAGGACGGCGCAGAAAACAATTCCTAACGGTAATCGGCTTAACGCATGTCGCCGCGACCCTTCAGGAGACACCCTACGAGTGGTGGAGGCGGAATGATAACGACCGTCTGGGGGTACTTAAGGATGGGATGGTTGGATGAGGATTGGGGAACTGGGATTTTCAGGGGTCTGGGTATGATTGCGGCAAGGAGGAGATTGGGGTTTAAGGTCAAGTAGAACTGGCTTCTGGGACGTTAGGGCTTAGGTTTGGGTTCAAAGGGAAGGCCAGGAAGCAAGACAGGTCAGTTTAAGTCCTTAAACCTGAGCCTTGAGCCTAGAAACGTGGTCAAATAGACCGACAAGCTTCCAAAATAGAGTTCAAAGATATAGGTTAGGCCTCCGAGGACTCTCTAGGATAGGTTGGGACTCCAAACAGTCCAAAAATCAAGCCTGAAACCTCCAAAACCGCACGAAAACACCCAAAAATCTGCAAAGCACGCCCGCGGTTTGTGAGAAGGCGATCAATCGCGTTGTCCTTTCCGCTCGTTTCCATTACCAAGGGGGCGTCGAAGATGGCGGTGGTGGCCGCCGCCATGGCGGTGGCAGAGCGCGTCGAAGCCACTCTTTCGCTGTGAGCTCATCGCTCAGTGTCAATCGAAGAGGGGCGGCTGCGGCGGAGGAGCGCCCGATCGGCTTTGATCTTGCCGCCGGCTGCTTTGAACTCGCCGCCCGCGTGTCAACTCGCTCGGAACTTGGCGAGAACGACAACGTTGACGTGGACGCTCGCTCGCTCGCATACACTTGGATGGAGAAGCGTTGTGACGGGAATGTGATGCGCGCGATCGAGTGGAAATGCGTGGAACGGGCATTTTTGGGAAGTTTGGAGTGGAATTTGAAGGTAGGATAGGGTCATAAAATGTTGGAAAAGTCAAAAATTGAAGTCGTAAATGTTTGGGCTGAGGCCGGAGTCGAACCCGGGTGGCTGGTTTGGCGGACGAGCGTTCTACCAATGAGCTACAGGACCATAAATTGACCGAACTTTGTAAGTTGGCTATATGCCCAGTTTTAAAAGGCCGCCTGCACGCGGCACATCAAAGCCTCCTGATCCGCCCTAAAACACCACTTCCGCGCCCCAAGTTCAGATAAAACGTTTCACCGCAATCTCGCGCGATCTCCGACAAATTCAATTAGTGCGAATCAATCACCCCCTGCGGCTTCGGCGACTTTTGAGAAACTTCTTTGATCTGACCGCAGGGGTCGACCGAAACTTTTGAACTTTGTCAAAAAGCCGAAAATTGGAAAAAATTTGAACCTCAAAAAGATTTGCATCGGCCGGGAATCGAACCTGCGTGGCCGGCGAGCATTCTACCACTGAACCACCGATGCTTGCCTTTTATCTTCCTCAACCAGGAAGTCCAGCCTGCACCAATTATGAAACGTGAGAGTCTAAAAGTCTAAATAAGTCTAAAAGTGCAAAAATGAGTTTAAAAGGGCAGACGAATGACCTAATTTCACAACTTTTTGACGCTCTTAACTGTCTGGTCATGGGAAACGTGTCACCTAAAAGTCATCGAGCCACCAAAGACCACATCCCGGAACGTTTATTTCATATCAAACAGGCTCAAATGCATCAATCCGACTTCAGAATCTCTTCTTTCTGGCGCTGATTCACAAAGGAGTTAGTCACATAGGTGTGAAACATGAAGATGAGAGTGAGAACTGCGAATAGAACTACACAATACACCAGGATACGATGTTCAATAGTCTTAGAACCGCTCATGACGACTGGGAAATTGAACACACTGTCGGCCGAAGAAGCTTTTAAGGATCGATGAGCTGCGTTAATGGGCCTGAATATTGATAACGGTCTCAAGAAGACGTCTTTGGCATAAATTGAGTCCGTTGAAGACTCCTAAAAGAATTAAAACATGGCCAAAATTAAGAAAAAACTGACAAAAAAATGTTCGCAGCGAGCAGGATTCGAACCTACGCGGGCAGAGCCCATTTGATTTCGAGTCAAACTCCTTAACCACTCGGACATCGCTGCACGTCTATCGACACCCTCAATCCCGAACTAGTACGAGCCCTGACCGAACTGTTGAGAAGTCCTAAAACGCTGGAAATTCCGCGGCGGAACATTTCCGCACGGGAATCCGCTCAAAAAACCAAAAAACAATCGACCCGCAAGCATATAGCGCTGTTTGACAACTGTGTCGTGAAGCGCGCCCATGGCCGATTGGTAGTGTGTTAGACTGCCAGACGGTTCGGCGCAGGTTCGATGCCCTGTGATGCTAACCCCAGCTTTCCGAAACAATGATGTCGAAAACCCCTTGTTCCCTATATATCTGTTATCTGAGGCATATTTTTCGCTTTTGTTGACTTACAATTTTTATGGAAATAGTGTTCTGGTGACAGTGATAAAAGTCATACGTTTACAGGTTCGGTCAGGCATTCAAAAACATCACATTTTTTGGAATGATTCAAGTGTCATCAGCCCCATTTGTAACCAAAGAATCCTCGCATTACTATCCGGATCGTTCAAGGACCTTAACCAGACGACCTTTTCTCCGCGACCGGTTTTGTAATTTCAAAGACTGAATTGACTTGAAAGACTTTGACTTGAAAGTTTTCGGCTTCGGCAAGATTGAACAGTTCTGTTAGATAAATCTCGTTAACCTCAAGGTCCAATCTGTAATCCCAAAAGGACCGTCAAGGTTGAGCAATTCCTTGAGAGGGATGTCGTCGGTTTGCTCGATGAGGTCGCTGATGATCTCTGGAGGGAAGGACGTCAGAATAGGGCTAGATAGTGGCGGACTGTGACTGAACATGATGAAGCCGAGCCGAGAAGAGGAGAGCGAGATCCGGTGTTTTCAAAATTTGACTGACTGACTGCGTCTGGGTTGACAATCACTCTGGGACCACGCGCGCGAATGGCTTTCGATGAGTTGGTGTAGGTGCTAAACCGACCCGAAAATTTTCACAATTTACAATTTTATTTGCTTAAGACAATTTTACAAGCCTAAATCGGAAAACACAGTTCATCTTTTCAATAAGAGCGGTCTTAACTCGTTTGGCAGTAGTGGGCCACTTTGGATACTTCGTCTCGAATGATCGTAATTGAGCCATCACTTCTTACGATGACCGTACACTCCTGTTGTCTGATTTCCTCATCCGCCTTTAACTTCATCAAGCAGTTTCACAGAGTTTATCGTTGGCGTATTGCCCGATATCACATGGCTGAGTTGAGCCTTTCATGGAAACACGGTCTTTCCTTCAAATTCCTTAAAAAGTGTGGTTTTAAAACTGCTTCTAAGGCAACAAAAAGTACCTTTTTTAAATCGTCACATGTTCCGTTCTGTTACGTATGCTTGGAATTGGTCCAATTGTGCTAAACGCGATTCTAAAAACAAGCTTATAATGTCTTCAAAGCGGATCTATCATCTTCGATAAGTTGAAACTTGTTGCCAAGTCTAGAAGTACTTAAAATTGCTTATCATCTTAGCACACACTCACCTGTTTATAAACGCTCCTCTCCTTAAAACTCGACCTTTGATGACTTGATTTTAATACCTGAAACCGCAAAGTATAGTGGTGGTGAAACAGCGACCAGTCGCATAACGACCAGCAGGTCAACGCGCCAAATGTCGCTCTTATCGTCAGTTCGAAACACTGCTGTTTGCATGCAGCCGCTGCCAACATCGATGTGGCGGGTCAAATCGATGCGACGGTGTTTGGTTGTGAGTCGTATGTGAGAGCATAATCATGAGAGAGACAAGTAAGCATAATTTTATTCTCAAAGCTCTTCTAAATCGTTCGTACAAAAACCTGTCTTAGCGTTACGTTCCCTCACAATAAGGCCACAGCATCACTTTCTTGCAGTCTTGGTTGTCCTTACATCGAGCAAGTTTCTATCCAGTTTGAGATTACCTAAAAACAAGACGTTACTTCGGCGTTTCAATGGGTTCTTACGGTTTGCCACGAGAAGTACAATACGCTCCAAATTCGTGCTCCTTTAATTTGAATACTTTATAGTCGGTCTGCCTTGAAAAGAGTCCACAGTCGTTACCTCGCAGGACAATGACTTTAGGGAGAATGAGAAGAATTACATCGTAAATTACACCGATGGACTGCTGACATTTATCGAAACAACGTGGCTAAGAAGATTCGTATAAGATCAGCTTTTTAAAAGTTCTTAGACGTCCTGATTGGTTCCTATCTTAAGAACATGCATTTCAGTTGCGGTGTCAGCAAAGGCTTACCCATTTATAAACGCTCCTCTCCTTAAAAGTCGACATTTGGTACTTTGATTTAATTACCTAAAACCGCAAAATATAGTAGTGGTAGAACACGTCTATTAGCAATAGCGCCCAGCAGGTCAACGCCAAATGATATTCTTATCGTCATTCCTAAACGCTGCTTTTTGCTGGCACTAGCTGCGACGTGTCACGATCGGCGTGTGGTTGTGAGTCATAGATGAGAGAATAGTGGCTGAGATTCTGAGCTAACGACAACGACTCATTTTGATCACTTTGAACACACTTGAGCACAACACGCACGTTCACTTTTGCTCTGGTTTCTCATTTATAAGAAGATTTATTAGCCCAACTATAACTGAAAACAAGGTTAAAATGCTGCTGCACAGTATCATCCTACAGTGCCAAGCCAAGCCAAAAACATATAACATTCAAATCGTTCCAAAGGCATTGACCTTCGGAAATTTCCGGCTCGGGCTGACATCAATCCATTAATCGAGCCCTCTCCTTAGGTTCTTTTCTTAGCAACTGGTGGGTGATACTGTCCAGGCGGGTTGAACATTTGAGTATTTCGATCTATTAACACCATGTACTTGCAATAGAAACTGAAATAACTCTGTCAGAAACTGGCTACGGACCAAAAACTTACGGAGTTTTAGGCTTCATTCGGCTTCAGAAATTTTACTTCGATCGCTAGTATCATTTGGTCGATTAGCCGCATTCCTGCCCCTGTAGGCACAACCTAAAGCTTGTTTTAACACTTAGTTTGATGCTGAGATTTGCGTACCTGTGCATACAAACCTAGCTCTTATGAAAAGTCGACTTTTACAATTGTTGATTTGACTACCTGAAAGCGGAATATATAGCAATGCTGAAACAGGTCTGATAGCGGCCAGCACGCAAATGCTAAATGTCGCTCTTATCGCCCTATGGTTCCCACCGCTGTCAATGTCGTCGCAACGTGGCGCAGTCGTGGTCTGTGTTTAAGACAATAGTGGCTTCAATCTTTCGTTTTGGGACGCAATTCTTAATTACACACACCAGAAAAGCACGATTCCTCAATGTTTACTGGTCTCCGCTCCCGACCATCAGCTTCATCTTGACCTGTTGGAGATAGGAGTCACGTTCCCGTGTCATCTCGGACTCAATAATGATCACCCTGCTGTTTTCAAGTTCTTTGCTTAGTTTATAATTTTGAGGTCCTGACTTCAAAGCCTTATGGTCGCCAGGAATCTTCTGTTTTGATAGGCTCCACCCCTTTTCGACGAAAACGCTGGATTCGTAATTGTCGTACTTCACATCGCCCTGTAAGAACTCATAAATTTGAAGAACGATTCCGGGTTGAACAGGAACTCGCAGGTCGAGTCGCTCGAGCTTGTCGCTTAGGAAGGCTTCAATGGCTGGAGCTACGAGAAATTGAGGATAAGTCCCTTCTGGTCTACTGGAGAGCGAGAATTGACGTCGGACTGAATCTTCCTGGTCCAGGAATTGGCGGACAAAGTTATAGAAGGGGGATTCTATGATATGAAGCTCGGAACCGTGCCAAGTCCGAACTGAAAATGAGGTTGCGGTGGGACAAGGGACGACATTCTCGAATACTCGGTTAATCTCGGGATTCAAGAAATCGCTAATTTTAGGATGTAAGACCAGTTCCTGGTACCATCCTCGTAGAGCGAGCTGCACGGTCTTCAAACATGAGTCTTCCTGGTTTCTGCAAGACTCTCGTTTGCAGGCTTTTATCGTGAGACGTCCGATCTGGACTCCGTGCAGCTGACTTACGCTGGAGAACGTAGAGACTCCCTTCTTATTACAGTGGTCCTCTAAGCTGACATCGCCTAACCAGACGCTTTTACGGGGCTTCAAGGCAATCGTCCCAAAATCGCCTTCAAGTTTCTGTAGCTCGTCTACAGTAAGATCGTCGACTTGCTCCACAATGTCGCTGATGATCTCCGGAGGGAGTGAGGAGAGGATGGAGCTGGGTTCCACGCAGTTGTTGTGAAACAAGATGTACTCATAGGTCTTCTGGATGTATCCCAGAAGCTGCTTGTCTTCAAGATTCGCATGCTTCTTCTTTAAGAAGGCTCCAAGGCGGAGAAGGGAGTCGCGGCCGGGAGCGGGAAGGCTGGGTTGGGACATGTCGAAGGAGTACAACAAATTGGGGCTGGATCTCTGAGATTCAAATAAGGACAAATCGGGAAGAATGCGATGCGAACAAGTCGCCGAAATTGGCCGCATTGCGAAGGGGTAAAGTCGGTAAAGTCTAACTCCTTAGGCTCTCGAAGTACGAGGGAGCCAAGGACGCCTTGGATGGCCAACCAAGAACTACGTGCAACCCTCCACCCCATGGATTGTGACATAGATCAGATCCCAAGCAATCTCAGCCAAAATGTCCCCAAAAGTCAAAAATAAGCTTACGAAATCTCCGAAAACTTTATAACCGACTTCAAAACAAGTCAGAAAACATGCATTTCAACAGCTAAGACTTTGATTTTCGCTGAGCGCTCTCTACTCGCCCAAACACTGCGTACGATGGTCTGCATGGGGTCAGCTTGATTGTAAGGCTTGAATGACATTCTGCAAATTCAATTTCGAGCTCCTTGTTGTACCAAAGCTTTTTCCTCATTGTCATCGGCCGGTCATCTAAAAATTGGAATCCATCTCCCAGGGCAAATTCGATCACCGTGGCTTTAGCTACCGGTGAAAGTTCCAGAAGAACGTCGTACTCCTCGTGCTTAGTTCTGGTCTGCAGGAATCGCAAAATCTGGATTATTGGCTTTTGACCAACAGCTACAGGAAGGTAGAGTTTCTGGAGTCCGTCGTTTAAGAAGGCTCCAATGGCTGGCGCCACAAAGGGTTTTATAATCTTCTTATCGCTAGAAAATCTGCTCTGAAGCCGGAATTCACGTCGGTCAAAACTGGATTGTTTCAGGTACTTGAGGATAAACTTGTAGAAAGGTGTCTTTTCGATGGGGCTTCCATTCAAAGACTCGCCAGCCCAAATGATTACCTTTGTAGCGGTGGTACAAGGAACGGCGTTTTCGAAAAGGTCGTTAAATTCATGATTTAAGAAATCTTCGCCGCAAGGCCTCAATTCCAGCTCTTCATACCATCCTTGAAGAGCTATCTTTAAGACCTGGAAACAAGATTTCTCGGCATATCTGCACACTTTCTCATCGCAAGCCTGCACCGTAATCTTGGGAATTCGAACCCCATGAAGCTGATTGATATCTGTGAGTTTCAGTGTTTGGCCATGACCGGCATCTGCGTAAATGCAACACTGATATCCGCTTGGGACGATGGAGAACTCTGGTCGTGTTTTCCTCATGGAGTCAACTGCGAACTGCCCATAAGCGCCTTGGATTCGAAGGAGAAACTTGACGCTTGTAACCACGGAGGTTGCTTGGGCGATGTCGTTGATGATCTCGGGTGGGAGAAGGGCGAGAAGATGAGGAGCAGCCATGCCGGATTTGATAGGTTTGGCGATGATTTGGAATACTGAAATGGGGTGACGGAATGAAAAGCGATGCCTACAGCACGGACTCCGTGTGGCTCGGCAATAGAGCAGGATGGCCACATGGGAACAGGCCTAGGGTACCGCTGATTTCGAGGCAAATCTAGGGCGGGTCATCGCGGTCAGTTTCAGGCTCAACTGACGGCAGTTTGGGTTCATGAACAGAGAAACAAGGGGTGATGATTGACACCTGAACCGGACCTTCAGTCACCGTATCCAAGGAACCCAGAACCGACAAAAACAAGCACGCGAAATCTCCGAAATATTCATAAACGACTGCTAAACAAGGCACAAAACACGCATTTCAACAGCTAAAACTTCTTTCTTCCCCTTCGATTCTTGCGGGGCGCTCTCTTCTTCGTCAGGGCACCGGGGACGATCTGGTACGACGTCACTGCGGCAATCTGCTCCGTCAAAAGCTTCGATGCTTCTTCTCTCCACTCCCGGACTTCGGCGATGTTGAAGAACAGCGGCCCGTTGACGTGGATCGCTTCCGCCAGCATGCAGATGAGAGGCCCGCAGCTGACGGTGTCGAACTGGACGACGTAGGACTCGGTCTTCATCGGAGCGACGCTGATTCCTTCGGGCTTCCGAAATTCATGCAGCGGCAGGTTATCGTAGAGCGCCATGCCGATCTCTTCAAGCTTGTCGATGACTTCGGTGGCCAGGGTCTTCCGCAGCGTGTCCATGACCGCCACAATGCCGGTTGCCGCGTCCATGATGCTCAGGAACCAGTGGTCGTGGTGGTGAATAGGAATCACCACGAACCCGTCGCCTGGAATTCCAGAAGCCATTCCAAATAAGCCGAGAACAGGAGAGAAACATACCGAAATCCGTTCGCGATCCTCTGATTCCATGGGTCTTGATGTCGTTCTGGAAGACGATCGGGTCGATCGTCAACGATTCCGGGATTTTCAGCGAGAGGTAGGCGAAGATCGTCTCGCCTTTGACCCAGTTCTCTCCGATCAGATCTCCGCAGATGGTCGTCGCCGTCGATTCTTCGGTTCCTATCTCGTCTTCGGATGAGAGGGTGACGACGATTTCGTCCATTTTCTGGAATGGCTGGAATGATTATGAGGGGTTAGAAGGGCACGAAATATGGCAATTATGACACGGTCACGTAGGCCCAAGAATAACGCTTCTGAGGCACACTACTGGCAAGAAAACGCGCAAGATTTGGCACAAAACACAAATCAAATTATGCTGATCCGCGATGTAATCAGGAATTTAGAACTTCGGCAGCGCGGAGATCTCAACACCGACAAAAGATGGGAGGTAGGCAGCACGGAGCGGCATACGCGGATGGAGTAAACGGGGGAACAGGTCCGGAAAAAGGGCTGAAACTGATCGTTAAACGCACACGAACGGATCAAAGAAAACAACCAAAATTATAAGAAGATTAGAAGGAGTTCAGGGTCGAAAAGCGCGCGTTGACAAAGCCGAAACACGTTACATGAAGCTAGAACCGGTAGAACCACCAAAGTCGGCTGAGACACGGAATTTAGGGGTTAGGAAGGCTGTGAATATGGCACTTTCGACGCGCTCAAGCAGTCCCAAAATCGCGAGCACAGCCTCGGTCCTTGAGGCACCATTCTGACAAGCAAAATCACGCATCTGGGCACAAAATTAGGAATTTATCATTTCGACAGGGCGCAAATCTGGACAACGACAAGAGATGGGAGATAGGTAGCAGGGAGCGGCATAACTCTTGGGCACTTATGGGACAATACGTCCGGGAAACTCGCTGAAAATGACCAGGAAACGCGCGCGTAAATCTCCCTTAAATCATCCAAAAATCATCCAAAGATCGGGAAGGTCCTTGGACCAAATCGCGCGCATGGACACAGCTGAAGCACGTGACATTAGGCTAGAGCCTGAGAAGCCACCAAATGCGGCTGAAACCGCGGACCTAACCGACAAGCACGAAAACCGAAAACCGAAGCATTCAAAATCTAAATTCCGGTCTCGACACGAAAGTGACGCAACACTATACATGTCATACAGTCGGTTCGTACCCAGCGTCCCCTAGATTCCTCCAATTCTTGGGTAACGGTGGCTCACTTCAGGCGTCACCCTGGGATTCTGGGGTCCTGTGGCCTGCACGGAACTGACTTCCCATTCAAATAGCGTCAAATACGTGTGTTTCGGAACTGAAAACGTAGGTTTCTGGTCAAGTTTATTGACCACGAGTCAGCGTAGGGACTAGGCACATGGGATTTCAATCTCAAAACGTTAATTAGCAGTCTTAAGTTCAATTTTCATCCGGTAAAAAATCCCGCAGCAACGACATTCTATCGAAAGTATTCTTCTGCTGTCAATCCGCTTCTGTGCAGCCAAGACCGAAGAACCCTCATCTACGTTGAAATTTCTGCTTTCCAATTCGATCTCCACTGTTACTTTGCGAATGTCGTCAATCTTAATGTTCACCTTGTAATGGTCATATTTAGCTCTGAATTCCAGAAAATCCAGGATTTCAATCATGGAATTCCAGCCAAGAGTTGCTTCAAGTTCTATCATTTTCAGTCTGTCCTCCAAGAACGCCTTGATGGCGGGTTCAGCTAAGGGTTCCAATTGCTTGCAATCAGAATAGGACCTTTGAAGCGTGAACTCGCGTCTGAATTCTACGTTTTGGGCCAAGAACTTCAAAGCAAAGTTGTAGATGCTTGATGTTTTCGGAATCTGCCGGTCATACAAATAGCTGGCTTCGATGGTCAACGAGGTGGCAATGGGACTGGGAGCAAGATTTGCAAAGATTTCTTCGAACCGCGGATCAGAAATGCTCTTAAGGTTAGGCTTGATTAAAAGCTCCTCGTAACAACCATGTAGAATCAGATTCCACGTTTTGTAGCATTTGCAGTGTTTCACATAACAGAGAAGCACTTTAAGGCTACCCATCCGCACCTTGTGCAATTGACGAATGCTGGAAATAAGGCCAGTTTTACTCTTCCTGCCGATCTTCGCAGATATGCATGATGTCCGATTTACTCGAATTTGAAACTTTTTGTTTGTCTGGGAAACGAAATATCCAAAATTCCTTTTGATTCTTCGTAGTTTATCCAGAGCGTATTTGTCGTCGACTTGGTCAACAATGTCAAGCACGATCTCGGGCGGAAGAAAAGCGAGAATTGGATTGGGCACCTTTGAAAGGCTACGCATTAGAGCCAAATAATTTCGAAATAAATATGCTAAAGCGCAGATAAGAAGTGGAGAAATCAAAATAGGACAGATGGCCCATGTTTCGAACATCGCTCTGGATGTGACGTCCTGGAATTGGAAACCACTAAATGTACAAATAGCGCAAAAATCCTAAAGTGTGAAACTTAAACCGTTGCCAGCACCATTCTCACGTGAAAACCATGTCGACAATGCCTCGTCTTCGAAACCTCTTCCGCCCGTTTACAGCGAAAGCTCACCCCCGAAAAGGCTAAGACTAACTTCGATAGGACTAAGACGGTGTCTCAGTTCCCCTCAGAAATGCCTCTCCAAGTCGGCCTATTAAGTAGGTTGCGGCGCACACGACTCAGATGTGTCCGTCAGAGCTCAGTTCGGAATCCCTTCGAGACCTACTAAGAGATTAAATGTGCCAAGTTAGCACAATGTTTTTAAGATGTGCAAGGGACTATTTAGCACTTCTGTCTATTTGAAGTCAAATGTTGAACTATCCGGTCATACTTCCTTAAATGCAGCAATTCGCGATGAGACCATTCTTCAATTTCAGGTAAGCTATTTGACGTTTGAGAAATGTCGAAAATCATTTTTCAGACTTTAACATACTCTTCATGACAACGCATAGGCTAAGAACAAGCCGAGTCGCAATCCAGAAGCTTCTTCAAATCTTGCAAGTATGTTAATCTCTTTACTGCTCCCGCCCGTCGTTTCCCAACCTCTCACCCGCCCCCTCACCCCTCAGCCTGTCCGTATAGGAAACCCATACGCGGTTCTGGACTTCATAACGGAAGGATTCCGCATTCCACTCCGTTACGTACAAGCCTCTATTGCGGAGGCACAAGCTAGACCGCTCCAAACAATGACGCGGACAGATAGTCTAGCCCGACTGTCGACATACTTGTTCGGAATCGCTGTCACGCTTACTGACTATTGCGCAGAAAATGTCAGTTACGTGGATAACGTTACTGCATATCTGCGCGGAAAACTCGATCTGGTTTTGTACGCTTTCCTTCACCAAAGCGTCTACTTGGAACGTACGAACGTCGCGCAAATTTGCGCAAACTTCGACGTGAACGAAGAAGAACACGAAGTCTGTCAACTTCGAAAGAATGCGACGGACTTGGTGTTTGAAACCGAATCGATGGAGATTCTCCAATTCGCAAGTGGCCCCCGTTGGGCAAACATCGAGGAGGACAATGGTTCCATCGAGAGCGATGACGAAGAGGGAGATGCCTACGACGACCAAAAAGAAGAAGACGACGAAATCGACGACCGAGATTTCTACGATTACTACGACGACTAAGAACTATGTCGTTTAAATTTAGTAAGTTTGGTTTATGAGAATTTAAAAGTTATGTCAAATCTAACAATTTAGATAATCCTGCCTGGTCTACCGTCACTCTATCAAGTTCATCGCCTATCATCATTGTCTATCAATACCGCCTAATACAAGTTTTGAAATATGTAACAGTTTTAAACAGGTTAATATCTTCCAATCATACCTTCCAATCATATAATAAACTCTTCTCTTATCGCTGACTTCTCCCTACACCAAACTATCTAGACCCGGAGCTCGGGGGAGCTGCCGGGGTGTGCTGAGAGCAGAGACCAGGCTCACGAGGCCGCGACGACAGAGGACAACGGATCCGACGAGAGCGACGCCTGCTTAACCTTCTCAAAGGCTTCTATTTCAACAGTTCCTGCGCGGGTGCTGGAGGATTTTATGTTCTCGCATGTTCTTCAGTTCCCTTCTGCTTTCTTGACAAGAGTCTTTGTGGTTGTGAGAAGCGGACAATCCCCGAATCAAGCTAAGATTTAGTGGAAAAGTGTCTGGGATAAAGCAAGGTAAAACTGCTAGAAGACAATGCAAGATATTAGCCGTTAGGTGTCTGATCTCTCTAGAGAAATGCTTCCTAAAGTGGGCTTCTTACGAAGGTTGCGACAAGCACGGCGCAGATCAAGTCGTCAGAAACGCGCCAACGTCGGAATCGCTTCGAGACCAACAGTGAGATTAAATGTGACAAGTTTGCACACTAATTTTAAGTAGTGTTGCATTGTTTTAAGACTTAAAAGTCTATTTATATGTTGCTGGAATCAGCCAGTCGTACTTTCCAAAATACATCCTTTCGCAATAAGACGATTCTTCAATTTCAGGTAAGCGCATATGACATTTAAGCGGTATCTAAATGTTCCCTTTTCAGGTTTTTACCATACTTTGTATGACGGCTGATAAGATAGTGTAGGAATCTGGCCACCCCAGATATCCCTCTCCCGTCGTCTCATTGTCTAACCGCCGACCGGCGTCCATTCCTCGGACAGCAAAACCAATCGTTCTTCAGATTTCGACCGTCAAGTCGTTGAATTCTGCCAGGCTTATTTGTCGCTGACAAACAACTTCGCCAACTTGGCAAAGTACATGAGAGCCATCGCTCTCTTCATCAAAGTGGAAATAAGCTTTCGAAACGATCGAAGGAACTGACCCTACAAAGGAAGTATCCACATTTTCGAGAGCAGGAGGAAGCGGTATTAAACCTTACCCGTCTTATACGTAAACATGCCCTCAAGAAAGCGGGAACTGAAGCCAGGTTGAAACAAGTGATGTTGAAAACTAGCCGAACAACCATTCAGAGAACGAGGTCGAAAAATTGACTCGCGAACCTATGCGGAGCTAACAGAACCGATTCGGAAATACGAAGGCGCCCCAGACCTACTACGTGATACTTATAACTTACATCAAAGTTCACGTCGACGCCGGAATCTGTTTGGATCAAGACGACTGGGAGCTATTGATGCTCTACATCAAAATGAGAAACGCAATGTTCTCCAAGAAGACGTTTCTAGGCAAGGATCCATTGTTCGTCTCCAAAAGAGGGACACCCATAAGCAAGGATCTCGGGCCACGGATGGGAAAGATTCAGAGCTTCTGCGGCATTGGAACCGACGCTCAATACTCCACACGAAGACGTGGGCAAACTCGTACCCTCCAAGTACATAAACGAGACCTACTCAACCCATCTAAGATTCGATGAACGTGGGGCTATCGAGTTTGAGATTCCTGAACCGCTAACACCTAAATGGCAAGCGATGATGAGGAAACTGTACCAGCCTAAAGTCACGGACCAAGGATGGAGGTGGAATGTCGAGCTAAACGATCTGGTGATACCGGTAAGAGAGTGAGTGTTATAATAGACTGTGCACATCGAAGTTACAGAAGAAGCGTTCTAAGGACAGCAAAGTGAAAGCGCAAGTCCAAAAGTGGTTCTACTTTGAATACATCAAAGTGATGTGTGAAGAGCTGGCCAAAATTAGCCCGTACAAACCCGAAGAAGTGCTGCCGTTAAAAAGAGATTGCATCGATATGGGAATACTGCAGTGGGCAGTGGACAAAGCCCGAGAACTAGGCTTCATTCAGAAAGAGAGGAAGCTTAACAAGTTTTGGCAGCACTTGCTATCCGCTTTAAAAAGGTGCGCAGTGAAGATACGTTTAATCACGTGTAACCTTTATTACTAATAAACCCGAATTGCGACTTAATCTAAACTAACACAGCAACATCAAACTGCCTACATCGAAGCACACTGACCTGTGCAATTGACGAATGCTCTTACTCTTCTTGCCGATCTTCGCAGATATGCATGACGTCCAATTTACTCGAACTTGAAACTTTTTGTTCATTTGGAAGACGAAATATCCAAAATTCCTTTTGATTCTTCTTAGCTTGTTCAGAGCTTCTTTGTCGTGGACTTGGTCAACAATGTCAAGCACGATCTCGGGCGGAAGAAAAGTCAGAATTCGACTGATTTGATTTGGCGGCCTTGAGAAGCCAATATTGCTGACTTTAGTCCATGAATGAAAGTCGCTAAAGCGCAGATGAGAAGAGGAGAAATCAAAATAGGACAGATGATCCATGTTTCAAACATAGTTCTAGAATTGACGTCCTGGAAGCGTCCGTTTACAGCGAAAGCTCACCCCCGCAAAGGTTAAGACTAACTGGGACAGGACTAATAAGACGGTGTCTCAGTACCTCTCAGAAATGCCTCTCAAAGTTGGCCTATTAAGAAGGTAGCGGCGCACACAACTCAGATGTGTCTGTCAGAGCTCCCTTCGGAATCCCTTCGAGACCAGCAAAAGATTGAATGTGCCAAGTTCGCACAGTACTTTTAAGATGTGCAAGAGACTTTTCAGCACGTCTGTCTATTTGAAGTCAAATGTCTAACTATTCGGCCATACTTCCTTCAATACAGCAATTCGCGATGAGACCATTCTTCAATTTCAGGTAAGCTATTTGACATTTGAGACATTTCGAAAATCATTTTTTAGACTTTAACATACTCTTCATGACGACGTATAGTCTAAGGACGAGCGGAGTCGCAATCCAGAAGCTTCTTTAAATCCTGGGAATATGTTGATCTCGTCAATGCTCCCGCCCGTCGTTTCCCAACCTCTCACCCGCTCCCCTCACCCCCTAGCCATGCTGTCATGCGTGCTGACTACCGCGCAGAAAGTGTCAGTAACGTGCATATCGATGTCGGATCCTCCGACTTCTGCTCCCGCCCGGCGTCTCCCCATCTCTCTCTCTCGCCCACCTCGGAGCTCCGATGTCCATCCCGTTGGAAGTCTCTCGTCCAAATCAACACCTCCACACGGATCTTCTTGGACCTTTGCCGACCTCGTCATCTGGAAAAAAGTACATCTTGGTCACAGTTGACAGTTTCTCGAAATACGTTACCGCATCGGCCCTGTCAACCCAGGCGGCACGCACAGTAGCCGAAGCGCTCTTCCGAGACGTCATCTTGATCCATTCAATCCCGGACCTGATCACGACAGATAACGGCACGCAGTTTACCTCGGACCTGTTGAATGAACTCAATCAGCTCTTAGGCACGAAGCATATCCGAACAACGCCTTACCATCCACAGGCAAACGGACAAGTCGAACGAATCAATAAACCGATCGCCGACATGCTGGCCACCACGGCGCGAGATGACCCACGCAAATGGGATCAACACCCGCTTGGTCGGCGTCGACAAAGAAGCAGAAGAGGACCTAACGCCTCTCTTTGTCACCCGCCAGCGGGTGTTGACCGGTCTGGACCGGAACGCTCGACCAGTATGAGAGCTCAGCCTACACCTGGCCGACTGTGACGTATTCTCCGCCCTCGCCGCAGAAATCCGAGCCACCCTAACGAGCCTGCTCCTCAACTCCGAAACCCTCCGCCGCCACGGACGCCGCTTGGACCTCCTGAACCAC
>KN166499.1:163932-179058 GCA_000757745.1 Steinernema scapterisci | reverse complement strand
TGTGCTTCCTTGGATCCTTGTATGTGTGCTCATCAAGGATGCGGTCTTCAGCTAGGGCCGTCAAAGGCTTCAAGTGCTGAAGATCTTCCATCTCTCTAAAGGACATTTTGATAAGCGAATCCTCTGAATCTGAAGCTCACTTCTTCATCAGTTCCAGGCGGTAGTTGACCTCAACAATCGTTCTTTCAGACATCTTTTTCAGCGCCTTCGAACGGACCTTCTTGGGATTGTGAAGGGAATCTTCATCCAGGCGGAAGATGAATTTGTCGCGCCCTTGTTGCATGTCCCAGGGGTGGTATTCCCAGGATCCTGGTGCCTAAAGAGACTTCGTAAGTACGTTCAGAAACGAACGAATGATCCAACCGTGGTTGCAGTCGACATGGACATGACCGTGGAGAAGCCAGATTCTGAATCAACGGATGGTGACCGAGGTGGAGTACTGGAATGGGTGATATGGAGCTTCGGTCCGTCTTCAATAAGGGAGCTGGTCAGGAAACGGGCGACGGGTTCTTGGGCTGCTGAAGAGCTGAAAAATACAATAACCGCGTTAATTTTGCACATCAAATAACCCATGATTCTGCCCAAAAATAAAGAATTTCAGCGAGCAAGAAACCAGCTTTCTGAGACTACAAACTTCTTTCTCGTGAGGTGAAAACAACAATCGATTTGCTGCGGTAAGAGAGGCAAACGCACGGGAAATATTCCAAAGCGATCTACGGTCAACTGAGCGGCGAAATTGCTCTTTTTCGACGTAGAAAAATCAGAAACAAGCTTGAGACTCATATCGAATTGGAAACCGAGTTTGGATCAACCCATTCAGCCTCATAATCATAACTGTCAAAACCCACAAATCGACCCAAGTTATGACGAAAAACTCACATATCAACGCGGGGTACTGTTCTGGGTACTGCGCAAGGAAGTACCCTCCCTTTCGCCTAGGATCCAGGTTTGCGTTCGGCGTTCCATTTCAGGCCATGCACGCGAACTCCACGCTTCGCGTTGTTCCAAAGGGCGTCGGAGCCTTCGATCACGCTTTGCCGCCCGTACAGAAGAGGGTTCCTTGGGGGCGCTGGAATCTGAAATCAGTAATTAGCACCACCAAAAAGAAGAAAATCGCTCACCGGAATGTTCGGGAATCCGGTGATATCTACGTCGCTCTTCGTGTTCGGCTCCGTTTCATCCGAGAACTGTGTCGGGTCGATGGGATTCCGAGGGTTCCGGAAGGAGTTCACTTCGTTGGAGTCCTTCGGGGTCGAACAGCGCCACAAATCCGGCGATTCTTGGAACCTAAATATCCGTGAATTATCCTTAGAAGACCTTGAATTCGCGGTTTGACTAACACGCACTTTCAACCCCAAAATCAATCTTACGATTTAGATCTTTCTCAAATACCACATTTCCGCCTCATCCCAGTATCAAGAAATCACGCAATAGAGTTCCACAATATGACCTCCGATTGGAAGAGATCTAAGCGGTAAAACTGGTCCGTAAATACGCCAGAAAAGCCTACTTTGTGAGCGGCCAATTTCCAAGTTTCTTGGGACTGCGGCGGAAGACTTGGGCAGCGGTGCGGAGGACGATTTTGGTGATTCTTGGAGCGGAGGATTGCGGAGAGGCCTTCCGAGGAGCTGAAAAACGGGAATATAAGAATTAACAAAAATCGCTCGTTTGCGAATAAAATATCCCCAAAATCGTCCAAAAACGGTGCCCTCTCGGTCAGCACCCCTCACTCACACCGGCATAGAAAATGGACGGCATATGGTGGGAGATGGTGGACAGAAACCCATAATTTCGTAGTCCCACAAAGCATAAATTGATATGAGAAAAATGGACGAGAAATAGCCTTCAATATTGTCGTCCACAAAGCTTCACTCACAATCAGGGGCGGCGAATTCTTCTCGGCTTCTCGGTGATTCCAGGCTTCTTCTGGGACTCGCTTCGGCGGCCTTCGGCGTGAAGTTCTTGGGCGGCGTAGAGGTCTGAAATAAACAGTCAAAATAACCGAAAAAGGCGGAAATTTCTTACCGTAGTCGGCGTCGAGAGGCGCATTCTGGGAAGTGACGACGGAGATCGGCGGCGGCATCTTGCGATCCTGAAAATGAAGGATAAGGAAAGGGAATAAATAAGGAAAATAACGGCATAACTGACACGAAAAATCACACAAAAATCGCCCCGTCGCGAACCGAAAATGAGGAACGATTGCACGGAAAAATGAGCGCTAAAATGCGTCCTTAAGAAGGCGAAATTCCGACGGAAAACCTTCGGCATATATGATCAAATGAGGCTGGAAACTTGCCGTTTTTCAGGTTTTCATGGACAGAGGAACACGGAGAGCTTCTGCGCCTTCCATCGACGATCTCCACGACAAAACTGGCCCCGGAAAATCCGTGTTTCAGGCGACGAGAAACCCTCAAACGTTCGGGAGGAAATCGGCAATGCAAGCAGTGGAATTCTGCGTTTGTCCACAAGAATCTGGCTCATTGTCCCGTCAAGTGACCGCCTAGGAATCTGGTTCTTCTTCCTGAAACAGTGTGTGACATCTGGAACTGCTGTGTTGTTTGGTTTCCTAAATAAAGTGCTTTTTGAGATCGCTTTGTCTTCTGTTTTTTGTCATTTCAGCTTAAAATCTTCGCGTTTTGATTTTTCACGTCAGATTCTTAGATCCTGAATCTCATTTCAGGCCCAATAAACCCGATGTGGCAAGAACGACTGCGTGGAGCTTCCGAGTGGGTTCAAGAAAAAGGTTCGAGGTGCAGGCAGGATGTGAAGTCGAAGGTCACGACGTTCTTCTGCATGATCAATGAACCACTGTGGAATCACGAAAAGGAGCAGCTTTGGAAGACGCAGATGCACTGGATCTTACGACTCATCGACGCTTTTCTATTGGTGATGGTTTTTATGGGGTTACAGTGCGTTTTAGCGGAAAGGCGGAGTTCTGAGCATGGTGTATTTAGGGACAAAAGTCAATATACGAGTTTCGACGTTTTCGCGATGATGATTTTTGTTTGTCCCTTAGTTGGAGCGGGACTAACTGGAAAGAACTCGATGTTGTTTTGTGCCGGAATCCTCGTCGCAATTCTCGCGGTTTGTTTGGAAACAGCCCCGGACTTTTTTCCAGGTCATGTCAATCCTGTGTACATATGGGAAGTTAGATATTTCATGGGACCAAATTCTATGGTGAGCTTTAGGTGGAAGAGCTACCAATTCGGAAATCACGTCGTTTTCATGCGTTGCATGTCGTTCGCCTATTTTGAGATGTCCGAGGTTATGGATTCCAAAGTCACCGTTCTCACAATGTTCGCAGGAGTTCTGCGCGTGGTTCTCTTTTTGTTTGGGGGTAATGTGATGTCGTTTGAGAGTCAATCGCAGCTATGTCCTTATAGAAACGCTTTCGAACGTCGAGTGGAAGGACCTGATCACCTGGTTTGCGCTATCTTCAGCTCTCCTGCACGACTACTACGCTGCCATTTTAATAGCGCCCACCGGAATCCTCATTGTTGGAATGTTGTTGGGCTACTTTGTTCCATCAATCTCCAAACCTATTAAGTAATAGATGCGCTTTTCGGTTCAGCCTCAAGTCCAAATTTGCAGGGATCAATCCGACGACTCCAGCTCAGATTCGAAATCTTCCCAAGAACTCGTGTTTCGACTCTGCCTGACCGGATCTGTGGAGTTTCTGGTAGCACTTATCAAAATCGCCGGGTGCAAATTTGGCTTCTGGGGAAAAAATGACTTTCTAATTTAAGGTACTTCTTGATCGCCCGTGCACCACCCTCTGTGAATGAGAACTCAAGTGATGTCGAGCAAAGAAGATCACAAGTCAAGCACAACAGTTTGTTGATCAAAATCGGCTTCATTTTCGACCAGACCGACAAGAGGAAGCGGAACGCAGCAGCGAACCCCTTCGGAAACGTCGTCCCCTCAGCTGTTTGGCGCTTCGTGCTAAACGCCGCAGTCGGTAATCTGAAATTGCGGTACACATTTGCTCATTTGCGTTTTTCAAGACCTTATACCGTGCACGAGTCCTTCGGTTCTCATGATCTGGATCCTCATCGTCGGCGTCGTCCGTAGATCCCCAGCGTCCCAACTCTCCTCTACGTTCATCGTCATGAATGCGCAGCTTCGCAAGTTCCAAACTGAAGTTGAGGCTGCGATTTCGCGCATCGTTGAGTTGTGTCGCACTTGTTATAAAATGGTAATTGGATCACAGTGACGGGTATGCAATTCTGTGATTCCTGATAAAAGTTTTGTTGGTAAACCTGCTTTTAGGAAATGCATCTTTGGCACAATCGTATACCGTCCCAACCCATGAGTTTGTCGTCCACATCCGGCACCCATACAGTACCCATACTCCCATATTTCTTTGTAGTTGAGAAATAACTCAGAGCCTGCACCATACCGTACCCAGGCTGTCACAAGTCGCCTTATTGTTGAGAAATGACTCGGAGCCTGCACCATACCGTACCCGGGCTGTCTCAAGTCGCCTTATTGTTAAGAAACGGCTCAAAGCATTCGCACTACCGTACCTGGAATGTCCCAAGTCGCCTTACTGTTGAGAAACGGCTAACAGCCTGCATCATACCGTACCCGGGGTGTCTCAAGTCGCGTTATTGTTGAGAAATGACTCGGAGCCTGCACCATACCGTACCCGGGCTGTCTCAAGTCGCCTTATTGTTGAGAAAGGCTCAAAGCATTCGCACTACCGTACCCGGGCTGTCTCAGGTCGCCTTATTGTTGAGAAATAATTTGACGCATTTGCCCCACCGTACCCAGACTCTCCCAAGTCGCCCTATTGTTGAGAAACGTCTTACAGCCTGCACCCTATTGTATCCAGATTTTCCCAAGTCGTCCTACTGTTGAGAAACGGCTCAAAGCATTAGCACTATCGCACCCAGGCTGTCCCAGGTCTCTTCGTTGTTGAGAAATGACTCATAGCCTGCACCATACCGTACCCGGGCTGTCTCAAGTCGCCTTATTGTTGAGAAACGGCTTAAAGTATTTACATTACCGTACCCAGACTGTCCGAAGTCTTTTTGTTGTTAAGAAATAATTAACAGCCTATCTTTTTCATAATAATTAACCCCTCGCGTTGTGTAAAGGGGCTTTCTATGCTTTGTTGTGTCGCGAACACAGACATAAACAGTTAATTTATAAGATAGCAGCATGCGGTTGTACATCAGACAACATTTGAAGAGCAGTTCAGGTCTGAAACACGTTAGGGCAGATGATCTAGAACCTGTTTTTCACTTTTATTGTTCCTGATTGAGTAACGCTACTTTCGCCTTTTGATCCATAAGTGAAGCGGAGAATCTCAGTAAAACCACAATTAAAAAGAAACTCATGCCGTTAAATTTGCCTAAAACAAACAAAATCATTTTGCCAAAGTTCCTTTTGGCTCACAATCAAAAAGCTGACTTCTGGCCAACTCTGCTCCCATCGACATCCACAGAATCCACGCAATTCTCTTTGAGAATCTTTCCACAAGTCCGTCCCAAACGTGGATCGGAGTTTTATGCTCTCCAGCTGCCTCGGTCCCATGGTACTTGAGATAAACCTCAAAATGGTCTCCAAAATCGACCAAAACGACGACGGCAAAAAGCGCCGTCGAGTAGAGCAGCCGGACGTAGATTGGAGTTTCTGGGTCGAGGAGGTCTGTTGGAAACAGCGTGAGCAGGAAGATGGCTCCAAGGGAAAGAAAGAGGTATTTGTATCTTAGATTGGATTCGGCTAGTCGACGGAGTTTGTTTTTGGTCATCCCGAAGAGCTGTAGGACCAGGAATCCGCAGTAGAGAATTTGGAACACGCCGGGTTCTGTGCCTAAAATTGCTGCGACAATACTTCCCACGAAATCTAAATGTAAAAATCAGTTTGATCGCAGCTGGAGCAACTCACGAAACTTTAGCATCGTCCACACAAACTGAATGTGGAAAGCACAGTACCAAATTCCCTCGTTTCCCTCGCTGCTTTTCATGAGAAACCAGGTCCGAAAGTGGTCACGAAAAACAAACAAAGTTAGTCCGAGAATAAGCACCTAAATGCATTTCACTTTCGTAATTTTTCGAGTACACTCACCTCGTTGGGTTCGAGCCATTCCAAATAGCCAAAAAACGAAGGGTAGGGCTGAGAAAATGCGGTCATGAGTGCGTAGAACAACAAACATGGAGAAACAAAAAAGAATGTTGTTGCAAAAAACTAAATAAGTTATAAATGATGTTGATTAAAATTGCCTCAACTCACAATGTATGCTGAAAATACAACTGGGAGACTGAAAAATGGCCACACAAGGACAAATTTGTGCAATCTCTGTAAAGTAAGACCTTAAAATTGACAGTTGAGATGCCGAAGTCACCTGAAGATAGTCCAAACCAAATAGAAAGTCTACGAAGGATTCCTCCCGAACATATTTAAACTTCACAGCTACTGCGTGAAACCCTGAAGCCATCGCAAAATTCACAATAAAGCCAACAAGCCACAGATTAAAACTCTGCAGGGCCATGTTATAGTAGTCCATGTTAAGGAGAGAGTCAACAAAAGCGTAGAGAACTTTGCCCTACAATTAGCGAAATGTAATGATTCAAAGAAAAGTCGAAGTCGGTACTTGTACGCAAGTGCTGAATAGCAAGCCTCCGCACATGGGCGCTAAAAATACTGCCAAAAAGACGCAGGTGGCGGATGCAAGAGCTGTCTTGTTTTGGGACTCTGTAACCGCAAAAACACTGGAATGGATAATTACTGAAGAGTAGGTAATTGATGGTTCTTACTTTGTGTTTTCATATCTTAATCTATAGTGGAGTTTGACGAGACCCAAGAACAGACGAGAAGCAACGGCAAGTAGAATAGAGGGAAAAATAGCATTGAAGGACACAAAGAGGGTTAAAGCCAGGAACGCATAAAGACTGCTATCATTTGGGGCCGTTTTATTAATCATTCGAACGTAGGAAAAAAGCTGGAGGATTGGAATCACTAAAAGCGAAACAGTAAACATGGTTAAAAGGCAAAAATTCTACTTACGAGACATTGAAACGAGAGGGAAAATAGTTGCCAAAAGAGAATGAAAGACAAAATCTTTGGCTGCGGATTTCCACGTGAAGCGTTCTGGAAGTCGGTCACCTGACCACCGGGATGAACTTGCCCACGAGAAGTGGCGGCTGAAAGAAAAGGCTCCAGAGGAGAGAGATTCGATAACGGCGTTGGGGGAGTGGAGGTCAGGATTTGGTATAATCGTGAATAAATGGATTCCAGCATCTGCGAGAATTGTGCAAATGCCAATTATGACGAAATTTGTCAGCCAAAAGAAGAAGGTGTTCCAAGACGATAACGCTTTTGACATATGGACGAGGATTATGACAAAGACTAGCTGTAAAAGCCAAAAAGAAAAATCTCGGAAGCGATGGATCAATAGGGCCATTAATCCTAAAATGACACGTCAGCTCAACTTTTGATGACTTGCCTACGAGGCTTCAACTTCCTGACTGTAGTGGAAAAACTAGAGTGTAGTTTGTGACGAGTTCCATGACATCCGCAAGGGACGATATTTGCGGAACTCTCATTGTTTGATTCATTATCGGACATGTTGACCACGACCTTGAATCAACTGTTAACCGACAGAGCAGAGCACATTTTCGAGATTTGAACGTGGTGTTCACAGCTTTGTTCACACCCGCGGTGAACTCGAGAGTCTTTTGTCCACCTCTCCCATAGTGCGCGCCCTCTACCCCAGTCGCTCTGATCGCTCCTGTAAGAGAATCTTTACACCGCGAAATTGGAGCCATGATTGTTCGGATCGGATCTGATTGATTGCTTATTTGTTCGCCTGCACCTCCGGTTCCGAAGACGTGTTGGTCCGACTCTATTATGTCTAAACTTAGATCTGAGAGTGACTCAAGATTCGCGAATTCTAGACTCTTCCGGAGTCTTTTAAACCCAACAACGTCTGGGTATATCCCGAAATGCTTAGGCGTCGGCCCATTGTGTCGCCTCCATTTGCGTACCAACCGCTCATGTCTCCAGAAGGATGTTTAGACCTCAGGACTGCTTGATCAGAGACACTCAACAGTGCGATGTTGACGTCTAAAACCGATTTGAGCCGTCTCAAACCACCTTCCTTCAGCTATTTCCGTACTCTTTCAGACATCCGTACTCTTTCAGACGCTGTCTAGACTCGATTGATCACCTGAACTGGCTCCAAGCCTCACTCCAAACCTCCTTGTCCAGGCAGTTCCCATCTCAAGCATACGGTATCCCCGTCGTCTGCTCACGGCCTGATGGAGACCGAATCTTCCAACTTCCGAACTTTATGAAGCGACGGCACTCATTCAAACGCTGGTCCCGCAACGCGAACACGGTTAGGCATCGACTTGCAGCCTAGCCGTTCGCTTCGTCTCGCTTTTCGACGTCCACGCGAGTTTTTCGATTTTCGAAAATCGTCGTCTGGATCCTGTCAGAATCTGTGCTCGTGCTTCATCTGGCGTCATGCTGATATGTTTCGTGATCAAATGTGTTCGATATTTCGCGTGCTCGTAAAGATTTCCGTGCGTTTGACCTTCGCGATGCGTGCCCAGGCGTGAAACAGACTCCTCGCTTCCAGACATGTCTAATCTGGCTTTATTTCCAGACACTCATCGCCCGCCGGACTGTTCACGGATGTCCGAACGACGCCCGGTCGTGTCTGGCGGCTGTCGGACGCGGCTCGTGGCGCCAAGGATGTCTAGACAGAGTCTGCTCTCTGTCTCCGATTGCCGCCTCGCAGCCGCCAGCGTGTCCATCGAGTTTCGCACGTTTTACGGCTTTCAAATCGCGACCTTCTCGATCGTTCCGCTGCTGTCGAAAGAAGAGAACAACATGCGATGTTTCGCGCCACTCGCGTTCAAACAAACGCTCCGCGCCAGGACCAAATGACGCGCGAACGAGCGCAACGCGAATTTGTGGAAACACCCGGTTTGTGGCGGCCGTTGTGAGGTGAGGGCTGTGCGGCTGTGGTGTTCCAGTGTTCCAGCAATGAGCAGCGCGCTTGCAGACGACGTGTTGACCTCACGTGGGTTGGTGTTTGGTCCCGATTCCGCGATGTTCCTTTGACCATGTTTCACCTTTTGATCGTGTTATTCGTGTTTCCGTGCCGCGAGCTAATTACGAATTGTCCTTTCGAGACGAGACAAAATGCGCGCCAATCCAGACGATCGCTGATTTTCGAATTCATTTCAGGCGAAATAGTATCAAGATGGCGGCCGGCGACGTTCGAGAATGCCAGCTCGAAGACTTCCAGAAGCTCGAGAAGATCGGCGAAGGTAAGCGTTTTTCATTGGGCTTATGGGGATTGGGATGTGGTTAGATGTGGAGATAGGATTAGGCAAGCGATTGGGACGAAGTTCAGCTCTAGATTGAGGTTATGAAGCGCCAGGCGGCTTAGAATAGGTGGGAGTATGGGTCCTAGAGAACTCTTAGCGCCTGGCTGTCATCAGTCAGGCCTCTGTGCGCTTAGAATCGACGCTGTCAGCTTAGAATTATGCGCGAAGTCATGTCTAAATAGGGCACTATAAATGCAGCGTTTCGAAATTCATCAGTGATCACCGCTAGCCTCCTATCGCAGCGCTTGAAGGGGGAAATCTGGGACCCAAATTCTCAAACACCGGCGTCATATCGCTCCTCTTCCAGGAACATATGGCGTCGTCTACAAAGGCCGAAATAGAAACAACAACCAGTTGGTGGCCATGAAGAAGATCCGCCTGGAGAGCGAAGAAGAAGGCGTCCCGTCGACCGCCATCCGGGAGATCTCCATGCTGCGCGAACTTCGGCACCCGAACATCGTCGACCTCCAAGAAGTCATCATGCAGGAGAACCGCCTGTACCTGATCTTCGAATTCCTCTCCATGGACCTGAAGCGATACCTCGACCAACTTCCGGACGGGACGCCCATGGACAGAAGCATTCTGAAGAGCTACATGTATCAGGTAAGGCAATTTTCATTTGTTCTCTTCTAATAGCATCTCTTGTTCCAGATGAACCAAGCGATGTGCTTCTGCCATCAGCGTCGCGTGCTCCACCGCGACCTGAAGCCGCAGAATCTCCTCGTCAACAAAAACGGCCTCATCAAACTGGCCGATTTTGGACTCGCCAGGGCCATCGGAGTCCCTCTGCGTGCGTACACCCATGAGGTCGTCACCCTCTGGTACCGCGCGCCCGAAATTCTTCTCGGCGGCGACAAGTACTCCATGGCCGTCGACGTCTGGAGCATCGGCTGCATCTTCGCTGAGATGGCATCCAAAAAGCCTCTCTTCGCCGGAGACTCAGAAATCGATCAACTTTTCAAGATCTTCCGGTAAGTCCTAAACCATCTCTTAGCATCAGTCTAATCCTCTCATTCCAGCGTTCTCGGAACCCCGAACGACGTCACCTGGCCTGGCGTTGCCGCTCTGCGCGATTTCAAGAACACTTTCCCGCGCTGGAGCGGAAACCATTTGGAGAAGAACATGTTGAAGCACCTGGACGCGCAAGGACTCGACCTGCTGCAGAAGATGTTCATCTACTACCCAGTGGAACGCATCACATGCAAGGCTATCCTGAAGCACCCATACTTCGACGACCTCGACAGGTCGACGCTTCCTGCTGGAGCCTACGATGGAAGCACGCTGGGATACGAAAACAAAGAAAACTATTGAAGCGTAATCAGTTTTTTTCATGTGTAATATCCAATAAATTCTTGAATCTTGTTGTCTCTTCGTTTTAGGGTTTGGGGCGGATAGGAACTGAACTGGCCATGGGATTGATGTGGAGTCGGCGGGAGTCCTCTTCAATTCCACATCAATTCTATGGCCAGTTCGAGAAGCTTCGAGAAGAATGTTCTTTCTTTAGGGTATTGGTTGTCTGCGTCTGGCCTGGGTAGTCTGTTCGGGACTCGCCGGCAATGCCGACTTGGCATGCGATCCATGGACGGGGAAGTGGTCGGTCTCGCGCCTAGTAGACAGCTGCTTGCTGTCTGCTTCTTTATCTGGAAACCGACCGGTCCTCAAACCTATCCATCTGCCTTGTTTAGCCGGTCGGCCTTCGGCTCGTCTGGCAGACACGACAGCTACTGGCAATGAGACAGTCGAGGCTAATTAATGCGTCCATTTCAGGTCCAACAAACCACGTGAAACCGGTCGATCGATCCGGCGTCTAGCAGACAGCTGCCGTCTACTTCCGGATCAGCAAAGACCGACCGGTCCTCAAATGATCATTCCTCATCTGCGACAGGCCGATAGGTCTGGCAGACGGATTTTCTGATGCCAATGAGACAGTCGAGGCTAATTAATGCGTCCTCATCTCAGGTCCAAAAATCCAAGGACGCGTGCGTTTACAAACGTCAACTTTAGAAGCGAAAATTGCGAATTTAATACGAGATCGCGCATCGCCCAAGGGCGTCACACTGATTGAAACAAAACAAAAACTGTCCATTTCTTATCCGTACGTGGACTCGGTTTAAAGTGCACCACTGCGCGGAACCTGTATTTCGGCTATTTAAGCACGTAGCGAAGCTCCGATTTGGAACACTTCGCTTCTCGGTTTCTCGAAGAAGATGAGTGCGAAGCTCTTGATCACCGCCGCCTCCGCGTTCAGCGGCGTCGCCATCGTCGTCTGCTTCCTGGTTATGGGATCGCTGTTCAACGATATCAACAATCTCTACGACGACGTTATGACTGATATGGAGGAGTTCAAGGCGAGGATCGGCTACCGTAATCCCAGGGAGTAATTGGATGTGATTTTAGACTATGAACGGAGATTCCTGGCGTGGAATGCTGGCGATGCAGGGAGTCCCCGGCGCAAGCAAGAACACCGACCAAGCTGCCACGATCTTCGGCCGCAACAAGCGTCACGCCGCGTGCCCGTGTGGACTCCAGCCTAACCGTTGCCCTGTGGGACCTCCTGGACCCCCAGGACCTCCTGGATCCAACGGAGAAGACGGAACTCCTGGACAAGCCGGACGTAACGGAATTCCTGGACGCGCCCTCATCATCGACGGACAGAAGGCCCGCGAATGCATCAAATGCCCAGCTGGTGAACCCGGACCTCCCGGACCTGACGGAGACGCCGGACCAGCCGGACCTGACGGCAAACCTGGACTCCCCGGACCCGCTGGCAAGAACGGCGTTCCTGGACCCGCAGGGCCCAAGGGAGAAGAAGGACCCGCTGGAACCAACGGCCCGCCTGGTCAACCCGGACAACCTGGCCAAAATGGACAACGTGGAAAGGGCGCCCCTGGACTTCCGGGAGTTCGAGGACCTATCGGACCCGCTGGCAAGCGCGGAGAGAACGGAAAGAAGGGCGGCGCTGGAGAACGCGGAGAAGCCGGACCTGAAGGTCATCCCGGACATCCTGGAGTTCCTGGCGCTAATGGAGTTCGTGGACCTCCTGGAGGTCGTGGAATGCCTGGCCGTGATGCCGAATATTGTCCTTGTCCTACTCGTGCTGAGATTCTTGGAAGTGGAAAGCCCTAGAGAGGAATGAGTTTCGAATAAATGAGGCATTTTTGATGTTTTTAATGGCTTGAAATGGAACTGCAGAGCATGGTTGGGAATCTCGAGATGGGTCAGTATCAGAGATGGCGGACTTTGGATCAGATTCAGATGAGTTTTTGGAGTTTGAATCGGTCTTTAAAGTCGGGTATCTCTGTTCAGAACCGCTTCGAAGCCCAGTTTTCTTCCCAAGAAGGTCAACCACGGATTACAGCGATCTGAGAATCTGTCTTTTCCCAATTTCCCGAAATGAGATTAACCCTTCGCTCTCTGTTTTCCCTCTCTCCCGACGTGTTCTGACCGAAATATCGACCTTGATCCTGTGAGACGACCAATTATGACAACAATTGCATGCGAACGATTTATTTATCGTGTTTGAAAATGATGATTGACATGAAAAAGTCAAGATTTAGACGCGGCGACGGCTGTATCCCTGGACTTCGGGCTCGTTCTTGACCTCGCCAGTACGAGGAGGGCAAGGGCAGTAAGCGGCATCGTGTCCGGGAACTCCGGGACCTCCGGCAACTCCGGCCTGTCCGTCGACTCCAGGAGCACCAGGCTGTCCAGCGGCTCCAGCGGGTCCTTCGGCTCCAGGGGCTCCAGGAGCTCCGTTCTGGCCGTTGGCTCCAGGGTTTCCGGCGGGTCCAGCGGGTCCGATAGGTCCCTTAGGTCCAGGAGCTCCCTTTCCGCGCTGTCCGTCTTCTCCGGGCTGTCCGGGCTGTCCGTCAGGTCCGGGAACTCCAGGGGCTCCGGCGTCACCTTGGGGTCCAGCGGCTCCAGCGGGTCCTTCCTTGCCAGGGGTTCCGGGCTGTCCAGGCTCGCCGTTGGCTCCAGCGGGTCCTTCAGGTCCGTCAGGTCCGGGAGGTCCAGGGGGTCCGGCTTCGCACTTGATGCATCCTCCGGGCTGCTGGTTGTCGAGGACAAGGCTGACTCCAGGGGCTCCGTTGCGTCCGGCTTCTCCGGGAACACCATCATCTCCGTTGGCTCCGGGCTGTCCAGCGGGTCCGGGAGGTCCGGCAGGGCAGTTGTTGGGCTGGGCTCCGCATCCGCAGCTGGCCTGACGCTTGTTGCGACCGAACAGGACGGCGACGTTGTCCTGGCGAGCCTTGCTTGCTCCAGGGGCTCCCTGCATCACCATCATTCCTTTCCACGCGTCGTTGGCGATCGTCTAAAGCAAATCCTCAGAATCCAACTACCGTAACCCAAAGCCCTTACCTTGAACTCGACCATATCGTCCATCACGTCGTCGTAGAGGGTGTTGATGTCGTTGAAGAGGACTCCGACCATCATCAAACAGGCGACGATGACGATTCCACTGCCGGCCGAAGCGGCGCCGATGACGAACTTCGCGCTCATGATGCAAGAAGATGCAAATGCGTCTGTTCTTCGCGACCTAACGGCGCGTTTTATATCCTCTCCTAAGGGGCGCGTCCACGCCCGATTCCCTAACAGGTTCCCGACGTCGTCGCCAAGTTGAGTAACGATCAGGCAGTGCAGGCGGCGCACATTAAACCCGTTTCAAGGTTGCGAGTAAATTTTTTAAAACAAAGTCACGACGCACTTTCGCGACGAAACGGGCGAAAGTACGAGGAAACCGGTTCCAAGGGATAGATTCGGTTAAGGGATCGCGCTGGTCAACTGTCAAATGCTTCTTTTGCGAATTCCGATCATGAAGATCAGTTTTGAAGATTGAGTGGTGCAGGCGTGGTAAACAAGAAAAAGGTTTTATGGGTTTGGGATTAAAGCACACGTCGGTTAGAGTTTAGATCAAGGAGATCAGCGAATCGGGAAGATCCGGCTTTAGAGTGAGTTTCGAGAGCTATCCAAAAAAGGGCAAATCCTCTTCAGGAATCCAATATTTCTTGTCTTTCAATTCATGGTTTAGATTCAGTGATGCCGACAGATTTCGATTCAGTTCCCCCTGTTTCCCAAAGCCAGAAAAACCGTTTCCTCCCATGACAGGTGGCCTTCACCGCCGAAACCTAAAAGGTCATTAAGCAGTCGGAAATGGGCTGAGTCGAATTCCACTCGCGTGCTTTACACTCCGTTTCCCGTCTCATCTTAAGTGTTTCAAACCAAACGCGACGACAACGTTTGTCACGCATCGATTGCTTCTTTCGATCGGCGACAAAGTTTTTGAACATGTTTATGAAATGCGAAATGAGAAATAGCAACGAGTTTTCACCTGCAAATGGAAAACAAGGCGTGAAATAACAACAAACTGAGGCCAGTTCTTATTGGCCACCATTGGGAAAGAGTGGAATGAGGTAAAGGGTGTGTGAGGTAGAAGCAGGAACTGGGGAAAACACTATGGAAGAGGTCTTAAGAAGACTAACACTGGTATAGTCAGAAAATCTCCAAATTCAGCTTGCGCCGGTGGATCCAAGGCCGCACTAGCGACCACGGGAACGTGGGAGCCAGAGTCGACAGCACTTAAAAATGGACCGACGGGTCGGCTTTCAGCTACTCCAACTTGGCCACCCGACAACTGCACAGAGCAAGGATCGACGCGAGAAACAAGGATCGCATAAAGGTCGGCAAGGTTGCTTGTCTCTGAGCTGCTCTGGAATGTCCCAGTCATCTTCCTTTCCTATGCGAGCGATCCCGTATACGATACGACCACGTAAGTGCCTTCAGG
>KN166499.1:142971-162357 GCA_000757745.1 Steinernema scapterisci | reverse complement strand
GCTTAAAATTAGTTATAGTTTTGGTGAACAGCGCTTTTGCAGGTCTTATAGGACTGAATTTATGCCTGTAATTTGGCTAACATTTCTGCAAAAACAAATTTCAATTAAATTGTATTTTCAAGAACTTATTCGCTAAAAATCATTACAGAACGCCGAGTTTCCATCGAGCTCCGGGACACGCTGCGTGTTCTCGAGAGCAAGCAAGTGGACTTCGACGACTTCCTCGGCTACATCCAATTTGGCCCCAAGACCTCCATCGCCAGCAGCACTGTAGGTTCTTTTTCGCAATTCGAAAGCCATTTCCTCGTTGTAGATTCCCGCGTTCCCCGTGGCTCCCGAGAACGACGAAGGAGTGACCGCGCCGATTCCTCCGCGGTTCTACAGCCAAGTCCCGTGCAAGGAGGAATATGAAAGAGAAGGCCAGGATCGATTCAAGAACTGGGTCAGCCAGCACGTGAAGACCGGAAGCAAGCCGCGAAGTGGAAACAAGCCGGCGACTGCCGTGAAGCCTCAGCCTGTATTGAAGCCAGCGTTGTGCGGAATCACCCAAATTGAGGAGAAAAGGTTCGGGATAAACTGGTAAATATTTTTTCTAATTTGCCGTCATTTAGGAAGTTCCCCGACTTCAAGAACGCGAAATTGAGCGACTTGGGTTTCTTCAAGCCGAAGACGACGGAAGTTCCCAAGGTGAACAAGATGCAAGTTCCGCTCGAACGTCCCAAGACTCCTGATCCCTCGTCGAGTATGTTTGCACTTGGATTTCAATGTCATATCTCTGTTTCAGGTGATGAACGACTAAACAGCTGCTTCACGGAGGACTCGAGCGATAGCGATTCAAACACTGTTAGAACGTTGTTTATGGGTCTTGGATTCATAGGAATGTTTTAGCTGGCCACCGGGGACTCCAACAAAGGTCGTCACAAGAGAGTCGACCCAGTGCGTCGACGAAACTTCCGTCGTCGGCTGCCTGACTGTCCTCCTCCACGCCTCCGTCGCGTCAGAATTCCGGAAGAGAGTCTGGAACCCCACGTTCTGTGCATGATCTCCCACGAGGTCTCGCCTTGGACCAACCAGGATAACATTCGCATCCGAATCAACCGTCGCCTCTTGGAATACGAAGTCGCGAAGGCCAAGAAACGCGATGCGGAACTTCTTTCGGTGAGTCCGGAGAACTTTCTGAGCATTTTGTAATTTTTCGTACTAGGTTCCAATTAGAAGGTCCATAAAGAAGATCAAGCTGGAATTGTGAAGCCACAGAATCAAAGCCATATTTTTGTACATATCCTTTTATTCCCATTATCACTTCTGGGCGTTATCTGCCATGTCTATCATATGTAATTCTAATTGTCTTTCTAATAAAACCTTATCTCTGCGCTTAGGCTTCAATCCGGAAGATCTCTGGCTTGCCAATTTGTAGACACAGACATATCTTGTTGAGATTCGTCTGCATTAATTGGCTTATTCATTGACTGATGCGTTATGTTTCCAGAGTCGAAAGCTGGTCCAGACATCTCAAGTCTAGACCCAGAAGTCCTAGACGCCTCATGGACTCCGCAGCTCATTTTACCCCATTCGAGATCCCGCGAGCGGTCGCATCTCGATGGCAGCAGTTGCTCCCGCATCCCCTGCGGCTCCACTTGCTCCACAGATCGCGATCGTTTATCTGCAGCCGAACGAAGAAGTCGCTCAACGCTGGAAAGTGATCAAGAAGCTTGGCGAGGGAGGATTCGGCGCCGTCTACTTGGTGAAGGACATCCACGATGGCAAGGAATACGCGCTGAAGTCGGAACGCACCCAGGAAGTCACGCGGGTTCTGAAAATGGAAGTCTACGTATTGGCAGCGCTCAAGAAAAGCGCGGCGAAACACTTCTGCGACCTAATCGACTCTGGGCATTTCCGTGACTACAACTACGTAGTGATGTCCTTGGTCGGAACCACGCTTCATGTGAGTCTTTTTCCGCATATCCATTCTGTGATTTGGTTTTTAGGATCTCCGCAAGCAGCCGCTGAATCCCGCAAAACAGAAATTCTCCCTTGGAACAGCGCTCTCAGTTGGAATCAAGTGCATCGAAGCGGTTCAAGAGCTTCATTCCATTGGGTAAGTTATATCCTTGAAACCTCTTTTTATCGTGCCACTTTAGGTATCTTCATCGAGATTTGAAACCCGGGAACTTTGCTACCGACAAGAACGACGTCAGGAAGATTGTCATGTTTGACTTCGGAATGTGCAGGAAGTACATCGACGCCCGCGGGGAAGTTCGAAAACCGCGCTGGGCGGCTGGGTTTAGAGGAACTCTGCGATACGCTCCCATAAGCTGCCACATCTCACGGGAGCTGTGCCGCAAGGATGATCTGGAGACATGGCTATATCAGCAGGTAAGATCCATTCCCTGATCCTACTTTAACAGCACCCGATTCAGATAGAAATAACGCGAGGTTTCCTTCCCTGGCGGCACCTCGAAGACAAAGACGAAGTTGGAAGATTCAAGGAGAAATGCCGCGCCGAGGAATTCCACAAGGACCTCTTCGCAGGATGTCCGAGGGAATACGTGGACATCATGCTCTACTTGGACACCGTCCGCTACTACGACACGCCGGATTACACGAAGCTTTGCGACTTGCTGAAACAAGCCATCGCGTGCAACAGCTTGCAGGAATACCCGTATGACTGGGAGAAGCCGGAATGGCAGAAGTTGTCTTCGACAATGTAATAAATGTTAGTTTAGCGGTGGAAATCTTGGTTGAATAATGGTTTCAATATGGATGGGGTACGCTGAATACGCCAAGAGGGAACGACTTTCAGACTGTCTACATACAGGGCAATCTGTGAGACAGTTATCTGCTCATTCGAGCTTCTCCCATTGCAGTGCGTGGCTGCGCCTTCTCGGTCGCTCCGCTGAATGATGACACACGATGAAGCTATTGGCGAACCTTGCAATCGGTAAGGTCTTTGGGGTTTCCTGATTCAACGAACCTTTTCAGGCGCCATATTTTCCATGAGCTGATGCCGTTCGCGGTAATACTTGGAGTCGCTCTCGTCATGACAATGCTTCTCATCTTTGTCTTGGCGTGGCTTAGCTTCTTTATTATTCCCAAATACAAGAGGAAGATCGAACGTCACGGCGACAGTGCCGAAACTATAGACAAGAGTCTCTTGAAGGAGGCGATGGGCGCCGACTATAAGGTGAACGAGGAGCCCGTCGCAAATCCGCCTGCCTCGGTGCCCTCGGGAGTCACTGAAGGCTGCTACTCGCAGGACAAGACTCAGAGTGAGTTAGCAACTTGAAAGAAACGATCTAATCTCTGCGTTTCAGGTGGTTCGTGCGAAGGAAACGAGAGCGGAAGAAAAGAAACGACAGCGGATGAGACGAAGTCCCCGTCGACCGCGGATACTAAGTCTGTGACGAAAACGTCGAAAACGAAGACTACGAAGACAAGCACGGTGAAGGAATCAACGACGAAATCCAAGAAGGAGTCGAAGAAAGAATCGAAGAAAGAGTCAAAAGCAAAATCAAAGAAAGAATCAAAGACGGGATCGAAGAAAGAGTCCAAGAAGATTTCGAAGAACAAGTCAAAGAAGACGACGAAAGCAAGCAAGGCAACACAGAACGAACAGAACGAGGCGAAGAAGTCAAAACCGTCGGCGGCGAAGAAGTCGATGGACAAGAACTCCAATGCAAACGTAAACACCGGCGTGACGCAGAGCAAGGAGTCGAAGGACACAAAGGAGATTTCGAAGACGTTGAAGGATTATTAAGGGATGTGAGCATAAATGTTTTCTTTTGCTCTTTGTCTTGTTTATTTCCCGAATTGTTGAATTCTAGCTCATGTACATATTTAATCCATGATAATCGGATGAGTGTTGAAAACAAGTCGACCGTGTTTAGCCCAGAATCACAGCGATCGATCACGATGAAGATTGTCGCTCTTCACTACAAGAATGTTCTCCTCTTCTGCGCCATCTGTCTTGCCCTTCTTCTGGTAGGTTGATCTTGGTTTCTTGGTTTGATTCTGTTAAGACCTACAAATACCTTTACGGCGGATCCGAAGAACAACTGAATCTTGAGCCTGGCGTCGAAGAACTCGGGACGATTTGCTCGAAACTCGCGGATGACTGCTACCGCATAAAACAAGAAGTTGGCCGGTAAGATTTCGGATTCCGTGGTTGAAGTTTGAGATTGGAATGTTTCAGGGACAAGAGCATCATACGGTACATTGAATCGGAGAAGTATTCCCAAGGCGGTCAGCTGAGAATGACTATCCTTCCCATGAAAATGAGAATTCCTTGAATCTCAGTGAATTCAACGCTAACTTTAGGTGGAATCCGGAAAATTGGTTATCAACCGCCAATCGCTCTGGTCCGAATACATTTCCACGATGGCCTCGTTTCCCTACGCCGTTGGCGCTCTTCAATTCGACGTTCCTGACAAGAAGGTCCTTTCGATCGGACTCGGCGGAGGCAGCCTGGACATGTTCCTAAGGACCAAAAGACCGGAACTCGACATTACGGTCGTGGAACTGGACCCGACGATCGTCGAGATGGCGACGCGCTGGTGCGGACTTGTTGATGACGAAAGGCACAGGACAGTCGTAGGCGATGGGGTCGAATTCCTGAAGAAAGCGGCCCAGGCGGATAAGAAATACAACGCGATCGCGCTGGACGCCTGTAACAGCGGAGATGAGCTCCATCGTTGTCCCGCGTTTGTCTTCTACGGGGCCGAAACTATGGAAAACACGAAAAAGGCGATGACCGACAGCGGAGTCTTCATGATAAACGTATTGGCCACAAACGTTTCTGAGGTGAGCGCAACTCCAGTTTAACAGATTCACCAGAGCAATACATCCTTGGTTCCAGATCATTACGGTAGTAAAGAACCATTTCCCGACGTGCTACCTCGGTCAGATGTTCACCGTGAACATTGTCATCGCCTGTCAGAAGAAACATGTGGATCCAACGCCACAGGTTCTGAAGGTGCTTCACGTCCGTTTCGGAACGGCGATGGCGAAGCAGGGACTCGATTCGATCATCGGATCCATTGTTTTCAGTCCTCTATAATCGTTTTATGTGTTTATGAGTTATATGTGAATGGTATTTAGTTAACAAGTAACAATTTCGCCGGATTTCGATAAGTTCCGATGAAGTTATTCTAGAAAAAGATATCGGAAACCCGTTTTCAAGAGTCGAACGGCCGACTGGAAAGGCAGAGATGTCAAGCAGGTCTCGAGTCGTTTTTTTGTAGTTGGAGGCAGCATCTAATGCTTGCAGAAACTCTAAAAGCGCTGCCCAGTTTTCCATTTAAGTCTTTCCAAATTGGACAATATATTCCTGGAAAGTTCCCGAAATGTCTTTTGACAGCGGATGTCACGAAAAGATGCTCCGAACTTGCAATGAGCCCGAGAACGACCAAGCCGAGTCTGCTCCCACGAACGAGCCTGGCTTGTGTTATGATATCAAGGCTGCAATCGATTTGGCGATTCTCTCAGGCACGTTCGGCCCTTATTTGGACTTAGTAACAACGCGAGTTTTGCCTGAAATCGTTCCTAAAGCCACCGAACCTGCAGCGAACTCCAACCCAACGCAGGAAAACACAACTGCGATGATCGCACAAATCGCTTTGCTGAAGGCAGAAAACTCGAAACTGAAGGAGGAGCTGGAGTTTGCCCAGCAGGCACCGCAAACGGAGCTCGACGACGAACTACTAACGATGATGGAAGATTTGGCTTCAATGAACGAGAAGCTCCACAAGGAAGTCCAAGATAAGAAAAGCGAGCTAGAGGAAGTTTACCACGTAAACGATCGCCTGAGCGAGGAAATTGACTTAACTCGACAGGAAATGGAACAGATCGTGGACGAAAGCATACGTCGAGAGAAATTTCAGGAAGGCGAGATCCGCGCACTTCAGATTCAACTTCGAAACCTTAAAGGTTACATCTTTCACCAGGACAGTGATGCGCTGAACTTACGCCCTCAGCTAGATTGGGCGAAGGCTGATTTGAAGAAGGCTATGGACGAGATGGAGGCGCTGAGAAAGAAGAACGAAGAGTACGAGGCTCTCATCGATGGTATGAATACCAAGCGGGAGCAGTTCGCAATGAAGCTGGAAACGGCTGTAAGGAGCTTTAAGGAGAAGGCGGAGCGCCCCCTTGAGTGATCTTGAAGATGAATGTTGCTGGTGTGCAGAGATTGGTCAAAGTAGAATAAAGTGTTGAGAGCAATTTGTTGGGAGATAGGACAAGCATGGATATGACATCGTTGAAGCATGGTCATAACTGGACTTTGTAAAGTTCTAAATGATTCCTGACCGATAAATGATTCCTCTAAATGATTAATTAGATTCAAATATCGTTAATCTGACACACGAACCCAATTATATTGCTCCTGCTGTACAACGCTGAAACAGCCATCTTGAAATAATGGCCCTCGATGTTCTGAACGTCGAAAAAAATTTCGTTCAAATCCCCTGAACTCCCACAACGACAATCTCGCTTCTTCGCATCGGAAAATGTAGAACCTTTTCGCTTCTCCTCGATTTTGTCAATTTTCAGCTTTTCCACGTTCGCTTGTTTAGACTAATTATTTGTTCCGTTTCCCACGAAACTTCGTGATTCTTAGGAATTTCCGTGTTCGTGAAAGGCGGCTGATTAGGCGAATGTTTCGGATCTTTTGTTGAAACTTTCCATCTCGTAAATGAACGTTGGACGCTGCGAACATCGGAGATCGCTGGCGCTCTTTTACTCCCGTGGCTTGGGACTGCAATAATTGTTTACATTCAGTCTTGAGTGTTTTGTTGTAAACGTTACCATCGATCTGCGGCCGATGGGAGAAGTTGCGATCTTCCCGGATTCTTTTTGCTTCTTTCGAGTGCCTTTTCCGTGTCATTTCGTGACTCACGTGCGTTGGGAAACGTAATCGCGAATTTAAATTAATCAAAATCAGCTTTTCAGGTCCATTTTGGGGGCGCCGTCCTATGCGTCACCTCTCCGTATTCAAATCCGAGCGCCGCCGAGGACTAAAGAAGAATGCCGCTCTCCGCTGGCCGCGCATATATATCGGCGCTCGGCACCTTCGCGTCGACTGAGGAGTTCTGCACACTTTGGAAACCCCACTTCACCTGTTTTTTGGCCGATTTCCCGGCGAAAACTTTGTTATTCTCGATTTCTTTCGCGTTTGTTTTCTACTCGGGCGACCGCAAATTAAGAAACACCTTCGCCGGCGCTGGCGAGTTTCGCGCCGTCCGCGGCGACGTCATTTTGTGGCTCCGCGCACCCAATTTCTTCTGGACGCCGCGCGGCGGACTCGTTTTTGGAATTTCTGATGCCGTTCTATTGCGAAAGTGGAGGAATGTGATCAATTGAGGCGGACGTGAAAAGGGTTTTTGCCGACTTTCAGTGCTTAAAGCAAACAGTCGCGAGAGTTAAGCAAACTTCATTGTGGCTGATCCGCATCAATCAAGGGACAATTTTAGGTCGGCTTTGCCAGTTTACCCGCGTTTCACGGCTTCTTGCGCGCGGGAATCCCACACTGTGGTTGGCCGCGCTGACCTTGTTCGAATAGAAGCGCGGATGACCTTGTGGACAATGAAGAACAGATGGCGCCGCCGCGAGATCTTATGCTGGGTTGCGGCGGGTGCATAATGCGGGTGCAGTCGCTGACAGGCGCGGATCGATCAATTTTTCTGGCTTTTCGAAATTCTTACTTATCGTTTCGTTGCTTTCAGAGTTCGTCACATCTCCACAGGATGGACGACAACGAGGACAGCGAGCCGAAGAAGAACGGCAGTTTGGGCCTTCAGCCCAATACAGAAGCCCGCGCCAATTTCTTCACCAGGGTCACTTATATGTGAGTTTATCTATTTCGCTATGGCCCGAAGTTCATATTTGTTTTTCAGATTTATGATACCCCTTTTCTGGCTCGGATTTCGACGCAAATTGGAGATCACAGATCTCTCCGAACCCCTGGATGGCCACATGTCGAAGGTCGCCGTGGAACGTTTGGAGCGGTGAGTTTTCTTTATTTAGCAATTCTAAACGTTTTTCTTGCAGCGCGTGGGATGAAGAGCGCCGGAGAGCCAGCCAGAAGGGCCAGAGGGCGTCCCTATTTTGGGCCATCGTCCGCGAGTACTGGTGGAACATCATGAAGTACGGAATCTTCCTTTTCCTCGAGGTTCGTTCTTCCTAAGATTATTTCCAATTTATCATTTCCGTTTTAGGAATTCGTGAAGTTGATGCAACCCTACTTTATGGGTCTGCTCATCCGCTACTTCGAATCCAACTCGCAGATGACCAGGAACGAAGCATACTTCGCTGCTGGAGGCGTCACCTTCACCTGCTTCTTCTACGTCATCGTCCACCACCCGTACTTCTTCGGTTTGTTGGAATTTTCTGATTTTTGTTATAATATTTGCTTTCAGGTCTCCAAAAAGTTGGATTGGAGCTCAAGGTTGCATCCAGTGGCCTGCTCATGAAGAAGGGAGTATCCCTTAGCAGCAGCGCCCTCCATCGGGTTTCCGTCGGGCGGCTGATCAACCTTATCACCACCGATGTGAACAAATTCGACTCGGTAAGTTTTGCTTCTGGCTAAACTTTCTAAAAACTTCTTTGCAGGGTTTCTTATTCTTCCACTTCTCCTGGGTCGCCCCTCTTCTCCTTGTTGGCTACGGCTATATGCTGTGGTCGGAATTAGGACCCGCTTGCCTCGCAGGGTTTGGTGCACTGTTCCTCCTTTGCCCTTTCCAAGTCTTCCTGAGTCGTCGAATGGGCGCCTGCAGGTAAGAACATGTTTGTATAACGGAAACCTAATAATGATATTAAGACGTGAAATCGCAAGCCGAACGGACAAGCGAATCAGCGTCATGAACGAGATTCTGAACGGGATCCGCGTACTCAAAATGTACGCCTGGGAAGGAGCTTTCTCAGATATAATGAGCGAAGTCCGAAAGTGAGTTATTTCATCTTTTGTCTTTAAGTTTAATCTGTTTAGGAATGAGATCCGCAAAGTCCGTCTGAACGCCATATACCAGTCGATGGTGATGGGACTCTTTTGGGTCAGTGGGAAGCTCATGATCCTTTTTGGCGTCGTGTGCTTCCTGATACTAGGGAACGAAATCACGGCCGAACGTATCTTCGTCGCGGTAAGCACTTTGCTTAAGTTACTCGGACTATCTTCTTGTGTTTAAGACCGCTCTTTATAACGCGTGTCGCCTTCCCGTCACGCTGTTCTTCCCGTTCTCTCTCCAGTTCTTGTTCGAACTCCGCGTTTCCATAAAACGCATCCAAGAGTTCCTCGAGCTGGAAGATTACGAGTCCGTGCACTCGTCACTCGAGGACGCTGAGGAGCCATCTGCATCCGGGTCAGCAAAGCGATTGACCCTGGACCACTACACAGCGTTGTGGTGCGAGAAGGACGAAGAAGCGGAAGTGTCCGACACCAAGTACGCCTGTACCGACGTTTCCCTGGACGTCGCTCCTGGAAATCTTACCGCCATAATTGGAACTGTCGGCAGTGGAAAAGTGAGTTTTTCTAAGGTTAAAACATAACTCATTCTTTGATTTTAGTCGTCGCTTCTTTCGTCGATCCTCGGAGAAGCGCGCCGCGTTTCTGGTCATTTGAAACTTACCGGAAGCGTCGCTTACGTTCCTCAGGATCCCTGGATCTTCTCTGGCACCGTCCGCGATAACATTCTCTTCGGACTTCCTTATGAAGAGAAGCGCTACAAGCAAACCGTGACGGTTTGCGAACTCCTCGCTGACTTTGAACAATTCGACGGCGGAGATGCTTCGCTTGTAGGAGATCGAGGTTTGTTTGGATTCACGGATAAGCTCTTACGTGGATATCTTTTAGGAACCGCTTTGAGTGGCGGCCAGAAAGCTCGCATCTGCCTGGCCCGAGCTGTATACCGCAACGCCGATGTTTACCTGCTCGATGATCCTCTGTCAGCCGTGGACACCAGCGTCGGAAGGAAACTTTTCGAAAAGTACGTTTCGCAAGATTCGTTCCTTCAATAATTTTCTGGTTTAGCTGCATTTCCAAACATCTGCGAAACAAGATTGTGCTTCTCGTCACCCACCAAGTGCAGTACTTGGACAAGGCCGACAACATCCTGATCCTGGATGGCAGCAAGGTTCTCGCTTCCGGGACCATGGCCCAGCTCCGTGTTTCGCACTCAGATGTCTTCAAGCATCTCGATGAGCACAAGAACGAGGAGCCCGAGAGCGAGGAGCGTAAGCACTCGATGTCATCTCGCAGCCGACGATCTCATGGATTCTCGCGCTCGATGTCCACCGAGCCCCAGGACGACGAAAGCCAATCGCTGCTCAGTTCTAAGCGGCACTCCACTTCGAAGAAATCGCTGGTTCTCAGCATCGAAGAGGATGCTGCAGCCGATGAGCATCTAGCGAAACAAGGCCGGAGCGAAGACGAAGATAGCGCGGTTGGCGCGGTGAGCTGGAGCGTGTACTGGACCTACATTCGGAGCATGTGCACAAATCCGTTCTTTATGCCTCCACTGCTTCTGTTCTTCTTGTCCGTGCAAGTCTTCAGCAACTTTATCGATTGGTGGATCAACAAATGGTACGAGCAGTTCATCTTTTTATCAACATTAAAAATCGCTGATTTCCTCATGAACTTTAAATAATATAAACGTTTAGGACGACCGCTGCGGAGAGCATGAAAGTGGAAAACGTCACATCCCCTGAGCCATTGTCAATCTTAGATGGCCTCTATACATACGATGTCAGCATGCCAGAGTATAGAACCGTGTTCATAGTCTCCTGCGTTCTTCTGACCTTGATGTCAGTTATCAGGTAAGCTCTCACATGTTTAGAACCCTCTGATCGATTCTCTTTCAGATGCATCTGGTTCCGCGTGGCTCAAACCGTCGCGTCGTGCGTTCTTCACGACAAGATGTTCAAATCGGTCGTGAACGCGAAAATGTTCTTCTTCGACTCGAACCCCATCGGACGGATCCTGAACCGTTTCTCTAAGGATGTGGGAACTCTGGATGACCAGCTTTCCTTCGTGTTCTTCGACTTCTTTATGGTTGGATTGTGTTCTACGTTTCTCTTCTGATCGCTCATGTTTCAGGGTCTTATCAACATTCTCGGAATGTTCGTTGTGATCGTCATGGTCAACTTCTACGTCATTGTTGCTGCGGTTCCTATAATTCTTCTATTCTTGGTACTGCGCACCGTTTACTTGGCGACCTCTCGCGAAGTGAAGCGTATTGAATCTACCAGCCGAAGCCCTCTCTACTCCCACATTTCTGCTGTGATGCATGGACTCGTGACTGTCCGTGCCTTCAACAACCAAGAGAAGGTCCTAGAGGACTATCACCGGCACCAGGTATTTTAAATTATTTTATCTTCATTTCTAATATACCGTTTCAGAATATGAACGTGGCGGCCTTCTACGCCACTTTGACAACTTCCAGATGGTTCGCAGCCGGAATCGATTGGTTGGCAGCAGCGTTCGTCACCTGCGTTGCTTTCTGCTTGATTGTTTTTAATAATGGTAAGATCTGATTTTCTTTTGCGTTTGTAATTCATTGATTTTCAGGCAATCTCAAGGGTGGCGAAGTTGGTCTGACGATGGTCTACGCAGTCCAGCTCACAGGCTTCTTCTCCTGGATTATGAGGCAATCGGCTGAGCTTCAGAATGGCGTAAGCAAATCGATTTTTAGGGAAAGTCAGTAAACTGGAATTATTTAGATGGTTTCTGTTGAGCGTATTGTGCAATATAGCGAGCTGGAATCTGAGCCAAGGAATCAGCCGAAACCAACTGCGGGCTGGCCAACCGGAGGTCAGATTTCGATGAAATCTGTCTCCATGAAATACGATGGCACCACCGAAATGGTCCTGAACAACATTGATTTGGAGATAAAGGCCAAAGAAAAGGTGAGCATCAGTATCATTTCCGGTACTGATAGTATTGATCTAGATCGGAATCGTTGGTCGCACTGGAGCAGGAAAGAGTTCGCTTCTTCGAGCTCTTTTCCGTCTCACGGAACCAACCGGAACCATCACCATTGACGGCATCGACATCTCCGAGATCGATCTTGTCGCTCTGCGAAAGAAGATCTCCATCATTCCTCAAGGTACTCCTATCCCTTGAACTTGACCACTGACTTCGACTTTCAGATCCCGTTCTCTTCATTGGAACTCTTCGGCGGAACCTCGATCCTTTCGACGAGTTCCCCGATGACGCCCTCTGGGACGCACTTGAGCAGGTCGAGATGAAAGCGACAGTTTCCGAGCTGAATCGGTCGCTAGAAACCCACATGCAGGAAGGAGGAGTCAACTTCTCCGTGGGTCAGCGGCAGCTTATCTGCCTCGCGAGAGCGTTACTGCGCTCTTCGAAGATCCTGGTTATCGACGAAGCTACCGCTAATGTGGATCTGCAAACGGACGCTTTGATCCAGCAGACCATTCGGGACAGATTCGCTTCTTCAACTGTGCTTACAATCGCACATCGCCTGAAGACAATCATGGATTCTGACCGGGTTATGGTGAGTTCTATTCATTTCATGTTTCCCGACTTACCGTAAACCATGTTCTAGGTGCTCGAGCACGGAAGACTTGTGGAGTGCGACCATCCACACATCCTCCTCAAGAATCCCGAGAGCTACTTCTCGAGCTTGGTGGCCGAAACGGGTCCCGCGGCAAGCCAGCTGAAAGAAATTGCTCGCGCCGCCTTCGCTGCCAAATCGGACGAATGAACCCTTTGAGGGTTGTTATCATGCCCCATGCTTTCAATCTCCATTTGTTTCATAATTCGGGTTTTTTGTTGTTTGTGATACTTTTTATTTTGATTCAGATCGTCTCCAACTGTACCATTAAAAGTTTGTTTCATAGTATGGCTCTGGATCGGGGACATGTATTTCAGCATATCTTCGACCGATTGTTGGTGGCATTTCAGCTAAAAATCAACGTCGTTTTCACGTCTGGCCTTTAAATGGCGGAACCGGCTAATTAGTGGGAACGTGGGATATTTCAGACGAGACTGACAAGCGGAAAACATGCCATCCGCTTGATCTCGCCACTGAAGCGGTCGTGTCTTCCTGAGTTCTCTCCGAGCCGCTCCTCGGATCCTTCTCATCTCTATAACCTACTTGGTCCGCGCTTGAAAACGAACATGATCTTCTGAACGAGGATACCAAAGCGATGCATTTTCAAATGGCGCTGCTGTGAATCTGAAATTCTACCGATTTGCGATGCGTTTGACTGTAAAATTCAGTATTTAAGCAACGAATTTTCGAAGTCCACATCGTTTCTTGATCGGGGAATCTCGATTTCTCACCTTCCATCTGCTTTCCGAATCCATCACCTCCGCCATGGACAACACCCACGCTAAACTTCCTCGCTTCAACAACAAGGCCGAAGTAAAGTTGCCGAAATGCATGTCGCCCGAGGTCATGGAAATCCTGGGAATCACGGCTGACCAGCTTGTGACCGCAGCAGAGCCCAAGATCTCGACGGACTCTTCTGCGGTTACAGCTGAGTCCGAAAGTTCGACAGACTCTCGTGACATCGCTTACGGATATGATACGGACTACGAGGAGATGGTCACAATGTTGGAGCAGCTGGAACAGGAGCTCCAGGAGAAGAACGAGCAGCTGAAGACGTCGCAAGCGCTCTGCGAAGATCTGACTAGGAAGCACAGTATAGTCGCAGGGGAGAAGCGGGTCCTCGAAGATAAGGTACGCAGGCGCGACTTAGAACGTCGCAAGTTGCGCGACAACGCGGGCGAGTTGGCGGAGGATAACGAGCGTCTGAAGAAGATGATGGCAGAGAAGGAGCGGAAGATTGAAGAACTCGAAGGTTCCCTTCAGCAACTGCGAAGGAGCTACGAGCAGGGCCTCCAAGAGCAAGAGGAGGAAATCTCCCAATTAGAGGAAGACAAGGAGAATTGGAGGGCAGACTTCAACTCTCTTCTGGCTGAAGCCAACTCTCTCTTGAAGAAAGCTGAAATGTCGGCCGAAGGCAAAGACAATCTCATCAACGTCCTCATCCACACTCGCCAGAAGACGACTGGAAACCTTGCGGGGAAGCTGTCGGAAGCGGAAGCACTGGTGAAGAGCCTGGAAATTGAGAAAGAGGCTAAGGAAACTGAAGCAGCTGAAGCTAAAGCGCAGCTAGAAAGGACGCGCCACGAGGCCAACCAGCTGATGGAGAAGCGTTTGAAAATGATGAAGAGATTGGGCGAGATGGCCAACAGGTTCAAATCGCAGGACTGAAGTGCTCGTATTGTGAGGTTCTAAGAACCGTTTTTGTGGTTAAATAAATTTGTTTGGAAGTGAAGATCAGAGTGACGGAGAGCTGGGCCACACGACCGCACAAGGTGAACAGTCGGTTTCAAAGTGGTGATTTTGGCATTGAAGACTAGACTAGACGTCTCTGGCCGACATCAATAAGCAATAGGCCCCTTCGAGACGAGAATCTGTCTGTAAACAGCTGTCTAGCGCATTCAGGCTGTGGAGCCTCATTCACACCGATGCTTCTTATCGCGAGCGGTCGGCTGGTCAGCGGTGACGTGAGTTCGAAGCAAGCTCGTCTCTTCAAGGAAATTGGAGAAGATCGCTAAATTTTCCCTTCCCGCATTGGCGAGATGATGATGAAGCAGCCCCTGAAAGCAGTAGAGAAGCAGCAAAATGAAATTTGTAAATTCAGCCGCCGATCCCAAAACATAACAGAATACAAACTTACAGAATTTATTCATTACAACCAACGGAAATACAACATCTTCTATAATAATATCCTATCTTATAAATACAATCTTCTTGAAGACGGTTCTTTGTTCAGCGCTGCGGCTTCTCTCTCATTTCTTTCAGCTGGGCTTCATGACGAGTTACCGTTTTCGTCAATTCGTTGATCGCTGCTTCAAACGATTCCAATCGACACATCGTTTGCGAGTGACGCATCTCGGCGATATCAAACGTGTCGTCGGCGCTCTTCTTCATCGTGAATCCGTATTGTTCACGCCTGGTGTCCATCGATTCATCGTCGGACTCCTTTGACTCTTCTCTGCGGCCATTCACCGAAATCGTTTCTGGACTGAAAGCACATGATTTATAACCCAAACTAACGCTCAGCCAAACTCACATTTTTCCGGGCTTCGGATTGTGAAGGTTCATTATGATCGCTCCCGTCCTCGTGGGATTCAAGCTGCTCTTCAGTCCATAGTGCGCAGCCATATTTTGGAAAATTTCTACGGGCAACGGAATCCCCGCGTTGGCCTGACTAAATGGATAAAAAGCTTAGATCTGTGCCAAGTTGCCCGAAATCATACCCGGCGATCACAAACTTCTGTATCAAATCGTCGAACGTGTTGAACAGGTGGATGTTTCGTGAGTTTTCGGTGATGTATGCGGGCAATTGTTCCTCGCCGCTTCCGCTCATGGCGTTTGAGTCAGGCTTGAAACTCATAATTACGCCCTGGAACAAACATCATGATAAATGGAACAGAAAGAAATGTGGTGCCAAAGTGAAGAAATGGTTCAAAAGGATTCGCGGACAAGAAACGCGCAAAGAGGAAATCCCGAAAGAAGTGACGAATACGGATTGAACGGGGACGCTAGTTGGAAATCGCTGCAGGTGGAAGTCGCGCCCGCCGTGGGGATTATTTATGAAGCACGTTCTCAAGCTGGCCGCGCCCGCAGAAGCCAGGAACACAGTGCCTAAACACAAGATGAAGACAGGTCAGAAACGTTGCTGAAGATGCGAATGCAAGCAAACGAAAGCACCGAAATTTTCGAAATTGCCGAGTGCCACGGGCGACGTTTAAAGGCAGGTGGCATCGTGGAGGGACCGCCGTTCGAATCATGCGAACTTCTCACGGCTTCTGCGGACTGTTTTCTGTCGAACGCTGCCGAAGATTCCTGCCATGATTACACTGCTCCTGTCACGGCTCATTGCCCTGGAAGCCGTTCATTGACAAGCGATGCGCATGGACCGAGGCTATCCGGCGTCGCTTTTGGCTATGATCTGGGTATTTCAGGTTAGCTTTGTCCCACTAGGTCATAATATACGTATATCCCCATTTCAGTTCCCCTCCAATCATGCAAATCCGCCACGAAGAGTTCCACTGCCCCGAACCTCTTCTCGAGGAACTCCCCGAACAGCCCCAACCAGAGCTTCCCTCGGAATACGCTGAGGATTCCGACGAAGAACTCCTGCAGATGATGGAGAAGATGACGTCCATGAACGAAAACCTTCAAGAGCAGCTCCGCAAGAAAGATGCCGCTTTGGAGTTTTCCGAGCGTCTGTACTGTGAACTCTCGGAAGTTTGCTCGCAGGAGCGCCTGGAAAAGAAGCAGCTACAGGAAGATCTCTCGAAACGTCTTGACGAACTCGTCGATGCCCAGGATCGCCGCTGGAATCTTGAAGAGCAGAACGAGAAGCTCCGGGAAGAACTCAAGGCGCTGTGCGACCGAGAAGAACAGCGGCGACTTGAAGAATACGAGCTTCATAAGTCGGTGGATCTGACGGAAAAGCGACGTTTGGCAGACCTCGAATCGGTCAAAAAGCAGCGAGATCTGGAAATTGGGGAGATTAATGCGTCCTACGCACTTGCCCTAAACGAGATTAGGCGGTATAACCATCGGTGCGAGAAACTGGCAGCGGAACTGCAAGATAAGGGTCGGGAAATCGAGAAACTGGAGGAAAACAGCAGGGATTTCGAAGACCACCGGAAAACGTTCGCAGAGATCTGCGAGAAGAACGAAAAGTCGATGCGGAAGATGAAAAAGGAGAACGAATTGTGCACGAGGTGCAGTTGGAATGGAATGTGGAATAAAGTATGTGGAGTATAAGTTGTGTTTGTCATGTGTATCTCAGCATTCGTAGATCAGAGCGAGAAGGAGAGTAAGAAACGAGCGATTGCATGCAGAATCATTATTAGACATAGAAGTAGCTTCCATAGCTTAAAATTGAATTCATTTATCACCGCCGCCGTACCACTGGCGCTTGCTCAGATTCTTGGCTTCGCCACCCAAGTTGAGGTGATCGAATAGATCTTGCAGTCCATCGCCTACGTTTTGACCTCCAAGACCGGCTCTGGCGTTCCACTCGAGGGTGGCGGTGGTGAACGAGGCAAAAGCGAGCCGAACTCACGAGAAAAACGAGAAGAAATTGGGTCTTCATGGCGGTTCAGGAGTGAGAGTCGAAGGCGGATTGTTGAGAAGATCTCTGCACGGCTTCTTTTTGTAACCAACCCACCGATCGAGCAGGTATACGGTAGTGGTCGGAAAGGTCAACTTCGTGACTACCTACACCATAGCGCCCGGAAGATGTCCCTTGCCACGGCGCGACGATCGAGTTTGATGAAGAGGATGAACAGTATTATTGAGAACTGTAGTTTGCAAGAGGAGGATTAAGACGAGATTATCGAGAAAGCTTGCAAACACAAATCTGTTTTGTGACCTTATTTCCGAAATCACTCTTGCTGGATATTTCACATGACGGAGGCGAGGTACAAATGAGATACAGATCCAAACTAGTTTTGTGTTGAACATCCTTTCCGTTTTCGCTAATCGTTTTCTAAAGCGTCCCAATTGAAAACGGCACCCACAATTCTGTCCGTGCATCCAACTGCATTTGCTCTCTGGAAGAAATACTACGTGCCGGAGAAAAGAGCGACCCGGATGTAGGGGTTGTATTGCGCGGTCGCAAAGAGCACTTTGGCTGGTTGTGGTTCTTGTCAGCGAGAAGAGTGTTCGGACGTTTCTGGTAATTCAGACTGCGGGTGCGAGTCGGACTGAAACTAGGGATTCTAAACCAATGCTGCGAATCGCCTCAGGCGATGCTTCCAAACTGATGCTTAGGATGTCTCCAGCTCGGATTCCACCATCCGCCGCATCACTTTGCCGCAAGAATCGCATTACAAATCCTGCATATAAACCCTCGAGTTCCCGACATCCACATCATCAAACCGAACAAACAATCATGTCTTTCAAGCCAGAACTCCCTTCCCTCTCCGAGGAAGAATCTTACCGCCTGAACTATCTCAACCAGATCCGAGCCCAGATCAGCGAGAGTTTCCTCCGCGACCTCAACATGGCCGACAGATACGAACAAATCTTCCACGCCAGCCAAGCCAGCGGAGAGATCGATGGTTTGGTCGAGTTCACCGCCGCTTTCGAGTTGCTGAAACGCTACGGAGAAGTGAACAAGGAAGTACAGCGTCTGCAGGAGTTGGCCAAGATTAAGCCGAGACTAAGCAAGGGCGAATCCACCCAGAGTGGATCTGCCACGACCGAAGAAGCTGAAAAACGCCAGAAGGAGCGGATTCGAGGCTTGCAGAAGGAGGTAGCGAAGGGGCAGGTGAAAATCAACAGCTTGACGGAAGAAAACGAAAAACTCAAGGAAGAGAACGAGGCGATGAAAGCGCTGATGGAGGAGAACAAGGCGTTGAAGGAACAAACCAAGGCGCTGCGTACTAAATACAGTGAAATGATGTACGAAACTGAATATCTAAAGAAACTGGAAGACAAGAAGGCCCGTTCTGAGTATTCTCAAACCATGTCCTGCGTTCCCGCGGTGCATCCCTTCTACACGCCGCTGTATTGTCCTTTTACACCTCAACAATGGGAAGCGGTTTCCGGAAACCCGATGAGGTGTGCAAACGGATGCTGTCCACTAACGGATGCCCCTGACCAAAGTGCGGTCGAAGTGGATATTTATGGACGCGTCCAGCCTCGATTCTGCGAGATTCAACCTTCTCAAGCCGTTCAACTCCCTCAGATGCGCCCAGTCCGTTTCAATCCCAGTCTTCCACCTCCTCCCGGATTTGAACACATGCCCCTGCCGATGCCCAGGATGTCTGGCAATCCTACGCCCGAATCTCAGGTCAACTTTGGCCAATCCACGCAATTCGATCCAACTTCACCCGATGGATTCTTCGCTTCCTTGGCCGCAAACGAGATGACGCAACTGTACCTGGAAGAGAATCGACCCGTGGATTCGCCTAGCCGCAAATCCGTCCGTTTCGAAGACGAACAAAAAGGACACGAAGACGAAGAATCCGATTTTGAGACGATCGATGCGGCGGAGAATTAAGAGAGTTGATGGTGCGTAAACCGATGAGTTTGAATAAAGCATTCTGGAAAATCTCACTTGTCGTTTTCATTTGTCTCTTGTTCACAGTTACTTTGAGGCTCACATCATAGCTTTCACTTTTCGAGTTTTCCATAAATCCATTTCTTTGAAAAACAAGCACCTGCACGCGCTCATTACGTAGTGGTAAAAACGTAAATGGTTCTAGGAATTCCGGGGTTTGGGATCCAAAGAAATCCCCTGTTGGGAATTCCGCCTTTCGAATGTACTTTTGCAATGCTGAAACGGGAAGTACAAATTACATAATTACTGGGAAGGACTCAAGCGACCTCTAAGGAG
>KN166499.1:112085-133096 GCA_000757745.1 Steinernema scapterisci | reverse complement strand
CGAGGAATGCGTAAACAAAGAACGATGTGGGAAATCCAGGAATGTCCTAAGAATTTGATGAAATGTAACTCTTGCTAAGCTGCACATGGCTCAATTGAAACTGCCTGTCGTCTTTTCAGGTCTTTCAAGCCGTCTTTGTTAACGTGACCAGGATATTCTTCCTTTTTCACTTTCAGGTTTAAACTAGAAAATCCGAATTCTGAAACAATTTTTCAGATCCGTTTTTGCTCCTTGTCGCTAGAAGGTTTTTGAGATCCCCAAATACGCATAAATCGAATTGTCGTCCTGAATGGCGCTTTTATGACCCAAAGAAGCAGATCCAAAAGAAGTTTTGCCAGGTCCATCATACGCTGACTTTAATCAACGATTTCTTTGGGGAATTCGAACTTCGCGTGTGGCGGTGGGAAGATTAATTCCTAGGTCGAAGGTTGCAGGCAACCTCTTGTTGTGCTCGAGGTCCCTAAGCCCCTTGAAGAAGGCATCCAAAAAGCGTTCTCCACAGGACTCCCTTGCGTGTCCCGACTTCTCTTGAGCGTCTAATTGAATTGTTAATTGCCAATTAAACTCAATTTTTCGCGGCGCCTCCCGCCTCGGCCACTCCTCTTTTCTCAATCCGGGACTCACAATAACACCCCGATCACTACACGCATTCCCGACTTCCTTCGGCTTCTCGCGCCGCCTCTCGCGCGCTGGCCTTGTGGGAATTCGTTTTAATTAATGAAACACAAGTCTTTCCAGAGGTCGCCGCGTTGCTGAGATGTTCCAGTCCATCATGAGTTCGCTTTGCGTTTTTGGCCTCGGAGAACTCCGTCTGGCGATTGATGAACTTTTCCGGTTGGCGTGTTTTTCAGGGGCGGCCAAAATGGGTATTTCGGGATTTGCCATTAGCTGTTATGATGGATTCGTGGGATTTGGCATGGAATCGTGGCCGGGATTGCTCAGATTGCCCTCAGAGTTCAAGATTGCTGAGCCTTTAAATTCACTTAGAGTGCGGCTCTTGACGTTGATCCCACAAAAACTCCGCAAACGTCAAATTCTAATCATCTGTGTCTTCATCTGCAGACATCCCCAAAGACGGATTTGCATGACTAATTTGCCCTTTCCTTGAGTTTCCTCTGTTCACGGTTGATCTGGCTTCACGAAAACCCAGAGTTGCTTCCTACGACTACTATTAACTACTAGTCTCCCTCAGGAAGTCGTCACAGGTTTCCGTCACTAAATTAGCTGCTTTTAAGAAGCCAAAAGAGTTCTAAAGGACGACTTTCTCGGGGGTTCTCTCTACACGGCTTTTAGGGCATCAGAGACGACAAACATCGTTGCGGTCAGAGATTCATGAAAAGTTAAGTATTTTGCTAGACTCACTTCCGGCTCCAAGGTTGAGTTAGGGATGTACTTGAGTCTGTGACTCTTTGAGTGGTCTTTTAGGATCAGAAGGCTCTGTGGGCCTTGGAAATCCTCTCTGCTATTTTTAGCCTATTTTATGACCTCAACACTCAAAATTTCACGCGTTTAAATTTTGACTGCAGACGAGAAACAAACAAGCGACTTCTCGTGGATTCACAGAATTCGATCTTTGACTTAATGTGTTTGTTCGCGAGATGTTTTCCCCAACTCTTCCAACCGATTAATTTTTGATGGATACAGCTGCTCCGTGGGGATGGATCCATGATTGCGAAATCTGGATATTCGCTTATTTTACAGATTGCCATCACAGGAATTTTTGAGGTTTAAATTTAGCAGACAGCAAATCCGTGAATTCTCTAAATCCACGTGCTCATTGCAGCAACAAACGTGTCTAATCTTTGACCTTAAAACCAACCTTTCCTCCGCCAACCACCAAGCCCGAATTCCCCAAAGGCATCGTTGATTAAAGTTCCAAATGACTAATTGACAAAAACGGAGTTCAGACGCTTTTCTTTCCTAATCTGGATCTGCTTCTTTCGGGTCTACAAAAGAAGGATATCTTCTACACGTTCACAAAGACGGCTTAAAAGACCTGAAAAGACGACCGGCAGTTTCAATTGAGCCCTGTGCAGCTTAACAAAAGCTACATTTCATCCGATTCTTAGGACATTCCTGGATTTCCCACATCGTTCTTTGTTTACGCATTCCTCGTTTCCACCTGCTCGATGTTCACGCAACATGACTCACGACCTGTCAGACTCCTTCAGAACCTCACATCATCCTAGCAGCTGCTGTTTTCGCCACTTTCCTCCTCTGATTACATACCATATTCCTATTTCTTCTCAAGATAGAAACCCAGCTGTTCTAAAACCCGATTCCGAAATCGCCCATTCATGGAGTCCTTAATTCGTGGAATTGGGTCGTTTATTCCGCTCCCGAAAGAAGCCCGGGGGCTTAGAACCTTTACTCCTCTCTGGTTTCACTTATCGACGGGTGCACTTCTCGAATAACATTTGGACTGTTGTTTTCCGTCATAACGAACAAAACGCCGAATCTCGTTCCCACGGGGCCTTTGCTCAGCACAAAAAACAGATTTTCTCATTATCGCATAAAAATAATAGGATTTCGTGTGGATTCTTATAAACTCCTTTATTTGCCGAGTCCGCGTTGGCCACTTCCAGCATTCATCAACGTCTCGATTTCAGAAATCCAGTCAGAATGATGCACACAAGAGGTTACGCGCCGCAAAGGAACGTGGATGACGTCGACGAGGACGACGAGAGATACCAGTGCTGCTGCGGAGTGTTTCACATTGTGGTAGGTTTGGTCCATTTATGAGCGTAGCCTACAGTACCCCCACATGCTTTTACGTTCTCAACTTCGGCTGAGAATTATTTTTAAGATGACAGGATGAGCTTCCTGGCTTGTTTTCCGTAGATCCTCGTTTGGTATTCATAGAATGTCTGAAATCTATGTATGAATGTTGCGATAGGAAGACATTTTGGGGATTCCATTAATTCCGGAGTGTTTAACGGCATTTCGGAGATAAGAACTGAACAAAAAAGAATATGGAGTCTTCTTAGAGTGTTACATGAAACGTTGCACGGATTCTAATCTTGGCAATTTTCCGAACACCCGGAGAACATGTTCGAGTCCACATTTGGCACCGATAAGGTCAGATGACAAATGTCCTCTTGAAAGGCCGCTCAACGGCCCTCAAGGGTGCAATAAACGAAGATTGTCATCTCGCGCGCAAACGACGACTTCTCGCCGTGTTTGAATCCTTCCAAAGTTCATTTTTCAGTTCGCAAAATGTCGAATTATTAATGAGGTTTTGACATTGGCGACTCGATCTGTGATCGCCGAGCGCCTAGGAGCCGAAAATTCGCTACTTTGGATCGCAGCGCTAATGAACGGAGTCGGCGAATTATTAAGACGCGGAGGTTTGTTTTCGCAGAAACAATTTTGGTTGGGAAACTGGGGAATCATGTTGGAGTTGCATGAGGCACGTTTGGCGTGGGACCGACGCATCGTAGTTCCTAATCAGAGCACTTTTCGTCGGAGTTCTGCGGTAATTTTGGTTCTTTGAACTTGCACGGGGATGCACTCGCGAACCAGATTATTGAAATCATCTTGTTTTTGAACGTCTTCGGATAAACATTACTGAACTGGAATTAGAGAAAATGGAAATTGGTGTTTTCGAAGAAAGCCGATTGTAGCTTTGTACGTGTAGTAAACGACATTTCGGATGATCATTGTACTACCTCTAATTTTTCTATTTTGCAGACCGGCGCGAAGATCGTCTCCGTGTTTCTGCTCATCTTCGCCCTCGGAATCGTCTTCTTCAACCACACGATCTACTACGAATCCTCGCCAGCCACCAACTTCTCCGCCGTCCTCTACATCATCGACGTCATCGTACTCGGCTACGTCGGAATCCTCTGCTTCGGTGTTTTCTCCGGCCGCCGAACTTTCCTCCTCCCCTTCATCGTCTTCCAGGTTCGTTCTCCTATCCATCTGACTACCGTAACCCGAACGTTTTCCAGACCATCACGACAGCGATCTTCTCGCTCGTCCTAATCTCCTACGCGGTTCTCGGGAGCGTCACGAACTTCATCAGGGACCAGCACAACAGCGCAGAACTTCGGGAACTCTACAAGACGCACGGATTGAATGCCAGCGATGAGAAGAGTGAGGACCGTTGAAGAAATGCCCGAGAACCTGAATCTCTCTTTTCAGTTCAAACGATCGTCAGTTGCAGTATCCTCTTCGCGCTGCTCGTCATCTGCGTGGGGCTGATATACACGTGGACGGTCTTCTACTTCGCCTACAGCTACATGAAGTCCAAGGACGCGTGCAGAGTGGCCATGGAATCTGGATACAAGCGGGCGCGAATCTCTGCGGCCTAACACAGGTTCCCGCCACGAATTTCCTGCACATTGGCGCTTCAACGGTACAACACGTCGACTGCTCGCCGTGCGATGTCGAAATGGGGAACGGGGAACTCGAGTTCCTCCTCCTCTTCTCTTTGTTAGTCACATATTTATGCGATAAAACTGACCGTTTTGTTTATGTGCGACCATGTGGGGCTAGTCTGCTGGTGCAGACTGTGCTTGTGGCACTACTTCGCGTTAATGATATCGCTGATATTTGGTTCCTTTGGGGATTTCTTGGCTGGACAACGTTTTTGAGGGCTTTGGAAGAAAATTTCGGTTGCCAGGAGGCGTTTGTTTAATACTTTTTAGATGCTCGATGATGTGGCACGACATGTGCATGAAGCATGGATTTTCGACTCGCGAAACGGAAGAATGACAAAATGTTGTCGCATCACGAATTGTGTTTTGGTTACTGATAACTGCTTGTTTACTGCTAGAACTCGCGTTGCATCGACTTCGAGTACCTGTTCGGGCAACGATTCCTCCGTTCAGTTTCCTATTTCACCTTATCAAGCTGAGCCGATTCGGAAAGAGCTTTTCAGCTAAAGCAAGGCGAAGCCATTGGAGCATCGTTCGAAGCGGAGCAAACGAAACAAGAGGAGCAATCAAGCGGAGCAACAGAAGACCGGATGAAGACAAACAAGAGAAGCCGAATCGATCGACGAATCAGCTGAAGTCGGAGCAACCGAAACAAAAGGAGCACTTCGACGAAGAAGGAAACACAAGATACAAGGACAAAATTTGTTCGGGTTCATTTATTAACCACGCAGATTAGTTGAAGCTGACATCGCTTGCAGTGGAGGCGTCGCATCTTCTTACTTGGGTCCGAGGTAGCACGACACGTCAGTGCGGGGCTTGGTGACTCCAGAGGCGTTGGCTTCCTGGTTCTGGCCGTTGCTTCCGCCGCCACCGCCGTTGCCTCCCCAGGCGTAGTCTTCACGGGCGTATCCGGCTCCTCCGCTGCCAGTTCCTGAAGGAAGAAGAAGATTAGTTTAGTGGTCGTTGGAGCAGCTCCACTCACCTCCGCCGCCGGCTCCACCACCGCTGTAGCCTCCGGGGGTCATGTAGGCGCTGCGATCTCCCATGGTAGTCGATTGGTTGGTTGAACGGACGAGTCCGATGCCCGACCGTCCCGATTCGCTGCCTTTATATACTCTTTGGCCATGCTGAAGCGTGTCTCGCGACTGTTCCGTGTCTCGTTCCGCGTCTAGCCGCGTTCACTTCTCATTTCCGCTGCTTTCAGACCGCGACGATGGTGCTCCTGACGCTGATCGCCCGCGTTCGCGACGGACTCATCTTGGCGACGTCCATCGAAGGCCCCGATGACCAGAACACGGAGATGGTCAAATACACGAACCAGGCGAAGCTGCTGTTCCGCAAACTTGGAGCGCCGAACACCCCACCACAGCAGTCCGTTGAGAGCCGTCCTTACGTATTCCAGTGAGTTCAACGTTTCTAGGACTTTCTTATCCTAATTTCAAACTCTTTTAGCTACGTCATCAAGGATCAAACGTGTTGCCTATGCCTCTGCGATATGAACTTCCCTCGCAAGTCGGCTTTCGCCTTCCTGGAGGACATCGCAAACGAATTCAACGGCCAATATGGATCTCGAGTAGCGACGGTCACAAGACCATATCATTTCTTGGACTTTGGTGAGTTTTGTTGTTCAGCGAAAGATTTTATTTGACGAATTTTGCAGATCAATACATTCAACAAGCGAAGAAGAAATATTCGGACAAGAGCCGGTTCGCCATGGCCGCCGTGAACTCCGAGTTGAGCGACGTGACGAGGATCATGGTCACGAATATTGAAGAGGTCATCCACCGCGGAGAAGCATTGAACAGTAAGTTATTTTTAGGATTTGCAAATATATCTTTCAAGTGGGTTCTGTAAAGCTGACAGTTGCTACAGAGTTGCTAAGTTGATAGAAACGTACTGATCAGTAGTTTAAATGTTTTTTGGACATGGTGAGAATAGGTTTATGCTAAGAACAGGTTATCAGAGCATGTTATAAACAGATCTCTTACGTATCTTTATTTCAGTTCTCGAATCTCGTGCATCCGATCTGAGCGATATGAGCCGCAAATACCGGAAAGACGCGGCTGCTCTGAACAAGGGTAACATTTACTTCATGGTGGCAATGGGAGGCGGAATCGCCCTTATACTTTTCATCTTCTACCGTTTCTTCTGGTTCTTCTAAGGGACGTACTGCTTTCTCCATTTCGAAAATTGCCGCCCGCAGCCGATCTGCGTCTGATTGTGATAGCAAATTTATAAATTATTCTTTTTCTTGTTTTAAGAGTCGACTGGAATTGTGGGAATTATTCTGTAATAAAATGTAATTTATTTGAAGTTGTCATCATTTCTTGTTTTGTGCATGTCTGCAAGTCATGCTTACCTACTTTTCGCGGATGCGAGTGGTCCTATGTTCACAGGAATTCAATTCCAGGCGTGTGGAGCACCAAACCGGCGAAAGAAACCGGAAGACTGACGGATGTCTGTTAAGCTTTTGAAGAAACTCCACTCGGGATCTTCTTTATCTCTTGGAGGTCTTCTGTTCCAATTCCGGTACGTTGTGATTGTGAGCTCCCGCACAAACTAGAAACATTTGAATCTTAGTGGGCGTTCCTAACGTGAAATCGCGTTTTGTATTTTGTAGTCTGTGTGTCTGTCTGTCTGAAATTCCCTAACAACATTGATACTTTTGCGCTCGGTCTTGCGTGGCTTCTGTCATAGTCTAGCTCTGGCGGGCGAAGCGCCTGCTCAGACTACCCGTATTCAAGCTTTCGTGGTTATCGTGTCTAGAAAAGTCTACTTTTGTCTCATTTCGATCCATTTTCAGACGCAACATGAGCTCATCGTCTATCAAGGAATTCGACTACTTGGTCATCGGAGGAGGCTCCGGAGGAATCGCCAGCGCTCGCCGAGCGCGCGAGTTCGGCGTTTCCGTTGGATTGGTCGAAGGAAAGCGACTTGGCGGAACTTGTGTAAGTTGTTTACCATCGCTCATAACCCACGAAGTTTATTAGCCACTTGTATGTCGCTGTTTATTCTTTAATGGTCTTCTATATAAATGCTTCACTTGATTCGATCTCTGATTTAACATGCTTTTCAGGTTAACGTAGGATGCGTTCCCAAGAAAGTTATGTACAACTGCGCCATGCATGCCGACTTCATCCGCGACCACGCCGACTATGGATTCGACGTCACCTTCAACAAGTTCGACTTCACCAAGATCAAGCAAACCCGTGACGCCTACATCCGACGTTTGAATGGAATCTACGAGTCCAACTTGAATGGAGTAAGTGTTGTACGTTCTTAAGATTAGTCTAAAGGTTTGTATTTTAGTCAAAGGTTGACTTTATCCGAGGCTTCGCCAAGTTCTGCGATGCCGACGGAACCGTTGAGGTTAACGGCCAGAAGTACCGCGGAAAGAAGACTCTCATCGCCGTCGGAGGCAAACCGACGATCCCTGAGATTCCCGGTGCCGAGTACGGAATCGACAGCGATGGATTCTTCGAACTCGAAGACCTTCCAAAGAAGACCGTCGTCGTGGGCGCCGGCTACATCGCCGTCGAACTCGCCGGTGTGCTCGCCAACCTCGGATCAGACACCCATCTCCTGATCAGGAAGGACAAGGTTCTCCGTACGTTCGACCACACTTTGAGCGAATCGCTCACGGACGCCATCGAGAAAGGCCCCGTGAACCTGCATAAACAAACGCAGGTCAAGTGCGTCGACAAGCAGAAGGACGGATCGCTGAAGATCACGCTGGACAACGGATCCGTGCTCGAAGACGTCAACACGCTCATCTGGGCTATTGGCCGAGAGCCCGTCACCGCGGAGCTGAATTTGGATTTGGTTGGAGTGAAGACCGACAAGGAAGGAAACGTCATCGTTGACGAGTTCCAGCAAACGAGCAAGGACGGAATCCTAGCCGTCGGAGATGCCTGTGGAAAGTTCCTCCTGACTCCAGGTTTTTGTGCGCTTTCAAAGATCGATCTAACCCTTTCTTTTCAGTCGCCATCGCTGCCGGACGCCGTCTGGCCCATCGCCTCTTCAATGGCGAATCCGAAAACCGGCTGAAATACGAAAACATCGCCACCGTCGTCTTCAGCCACCCACCCCTTGGAACCGTCGGGCTCACTGAAGGTCAGCAGATTATTTTCCTTAGTATATCTAACTTTATTCTTATTTCAGCTGAAGCAGTCGCCAAGTACGGAGCCGACCACGTCACCATCTACCAATCCAAGTTCAACCCGATGTATCACGCCGTCACGGAGCACAAGGAACCCTGCGTCATGAAGCTCGTGTGCGCCGGAGACGACGAGAAGGTCGTCGGTATTCACCTCCTTGGAATGGGAGCTGACGAAATCCTCCAAGGATTCGCGGTCGCCGTTTCGATGGGTGCGACGAAGAAGCAGTTCGACGATACTGTCGCCATCCACCCAACGAGCGGTGAAGAGCTCGTCACTATGCGCGGAGGAGTGAAACCTAAAATTTAATATACCGGTGAATATTTTAGCTTGTGATTCAATTTTACATAAAAGTACAAATAATGTATGCCAGAAAGCGGACATTTCAATTGTCTTCGGTAGATGCGGTTGGCATCGTTTCATCGGGTCCTCGTTTCTCTGAAAAGGTCGCCGCGCTTTATACGAAATTCAAACAATTAATCTTACTTTTCTCGGCAGAGTTCCGAATGCCATCTGTCGACTCTTCTTTCGTTCTCGTTTTTGCTCTTGCTGTCTTAAGGGCGGACTCCTTCGGAGGACTCTTCAGCGTGTCGCCGGGGCCTTCATCCTTGGCCTCGACGATCTTTTCAGCAGGCTTCGGATCTTCTTTTGAATCGAGCGATCCGTCGGTGAGGCTTTTCGTTTTCGCGTCAAAAACGAAATCGGCGCTTTTGACGACTGGCTTGTCGTTTGATTCTAAATGAGTACTTGGATCAAGAAGTTCGTAGATGTTTTTACTTACGTTGTTTATTCTCGGGACTTAGAGTTTTCTCCTTCTTCTTGGAACACGACACAAGGACGAAGAGGCAGAGAAAAGTTTGGGGAAATGAAACCAGAAGGATCGACCACATCGAGCGTAGGTTGAAGGGACGACGACCCGACCGCTCCCCGGAATGTGAAGGTTGGAAATTGGTAGGGGCTGTGTAGTCTTGCAGACAAATGTCTGGAATTGCAACAATGCACTTAACCAGCATGGGGAACGGTATTCACCGAACGACGCCGTTTTGAACCTTTTCTTGGGATCCATCAGTTTCATGCTCGAACTTTTGAAATGTTCGCTGCTTTTTTGCAGAAACGCAAAGCGAAGAACGCGTTTCATTTCGTCGTTTGTGTAGCGCGCTCCTATGTCCTTCGAACGGAGTCAGGCCTACGATGCCTGGATCCTCTCTTTCTCTGTCTGGCGATCGGTCGTGATATCGAGTCTTTTCGTCCAATGTCTAGTCTCATTTTTAATTTTCTAGACTGATTCTCATGCTTTTAGACAGTTCTCCTCATGGGTCGGCGCCCTTCATTCTGCCCACTGATCCAACTTCGAACCGGTCGTCGCGATGGCCGACTTCATGGGAGAGATCGAAGAGATCCCCCTCAACGTTTGCGGCATCATCGACAACAAATTCGTCATCATCGCGCCGATCGACGACTCCATCGACCGCGACTACATGATTTACCACGTCTACGATGCGAAGAATCCTGACACCGTGAGTTTGTAACCTTCTCCAGCGTTATTTTCCCCTTTTTAGCTTTACTACGCCTACATACCGCGGAACGACGTCGTCCCGGACCGGTCCATCAACTCCCTCTCGGCCACTGTTCGCGTTCTCGAAAAGGTGAAGGGCCGCTCGAAGCATTTCCCGAAATTGATCAAGTATGGAAAGCTTCCAAACGTGGGGTTTTCTGTGATTTTTCCATGGTTGATTTGCCTATTTTAGCTAATCTTCGGCATGGAACAAGAACAGCAAATGGAACGCGATCCAGAGTGGATTGGGAGGCCGGTGGTCATCGTGCAACACGACACGGTCAACTTGGCGTCAATTTTGTGCCTTTCGCCAAACGGGTAAGCGTTTCGACAATTCATTTGGATTTCCCCTACGGCCGTATTTGGAGAAAAATATCTCCAGCACTTCGCGCGTGTTTCTGACACTTTTGTTTTCGATTCTGCGGAAACTTTGTTGTTCTCTTTGTTCAAATCACGACCAAAACGGCTGGCGTACTTTTTGCAATAGATGTGCATATGAATGGTTGGCTTGGCTTCAAACATTTTTGTTTTGATTGTTTTTTCCTGTGGAAATCTAAGCGTCCTAATTGCTAAAGTCAAAGTTATTTCCACAGTTTCTGTTTCAGCTGTGCTCCTCTGATCCTGGCCCTGCACGTCGGAATGGGACTAGTCCGCGCCCTAGCCGCGCTTCATCGTGCCGGATTCCTGCTTCGCCTCGTCTCGCCCCACAGCTTCTCGTGCCAAAACGTCGTCACCCTCGAAAACTTGGCCAGCTCCTTGCTCATCACGGATTTGAGCATTGCCATCCCATGGCCATCGAAGCCGCGGCCTTACGTGCCTTTCGTTGGAACCCTTCGCTACTCCTCAGTCCGGGCACATAGCGGACGCGAACAATGTCCCGCCGACGACATTATCTCCGTTATCTACATGATTGCAGAGATGGTTTCTGGAAGGTTTGACCCTGTTTTATGGTTTCAATTGAAACGTGTGTTTTCAGATTGCCCTGGCGGTCGGTGTTCGACGAGAAGCGGGTGAAGCAGCAAAAAGCCACTTTCTTCACGGCTCTGGAATTCAAGAAGTTGCCCCAGGAGATTCGATTATTGTACAAGTGAGTTCCGGTTCTAATTTCAAAAGGTTCAAGATTCATTTCAGGATGATGCACACCAATGAACCTCACTCGCAGCTGAACTACCAGGAGATTCTCGGATTCTTCCAGAAAGCGATAGAACGCAAAGACCCTGACTCGAAGTTCCAGCTGCCGCACTGGCTCTTCACCTCCGCTGGCGACTGAAATTTGTGAAGGTGCATAAAATGTGTTTCTCGGTAACGTTTTGAGTGGATTTTGGGGTGTCGACGAGAAGTTCTAATATTGAGTTTATGGTTAAACGAGAACGTCAATATTACAATTCACACAATCAAAGGAAAACTGAAAGAAAAGGAACGAATAAAAAAGTGGAAAATCACTCGAGAAATGCACAGCGGAAAAAAGTTGAATTTGTGGAAGATTCTAGAATTCTATTTAGACCTTAAACTACTCGAATTCTGCAAGAGAAAGAGGAAAGAGGGAAATACTGGCAGCTTGAGGAGTGATTTGAAGAATTTGCTTGGCGTGGATCGAGCCGCCGAAGTCGGGAGAATTCCGACGACCCAGAGAGGATAGAGACTCGAGAATCAAGAAGGAAGAGGGTTAGCACCAATCGAGAATTCGCATAGATCTGGGACTAGATTTTGTCTGTTTGCACAACGCTTGGCTACAGTAATCTCTGTTTGTACAATTTTACCATTTTCAGGAACCTAGAAGAAAGGAAGAAGGACAGGAAAGGGTCAGAAGGGTCCTAACGACATCGTGAGCAATCGGATTAGGAGAGAAAGCGACGCAGCTGCAACAAGTGACGACGACGAGAACACCGAGTTACCCCGGGAAGCCGCGGCATCGACGACCGTCTCCCCGTGGGTTACGGTATTCCGATGACGCGGGGGACGGTGGCGATAAACGCGGTTGTCGTCCAAACGCTGGCTCCTCGCCTGCGGCGTCGGAAGCGCCACGTTGACCTCGTTAAAGTTCCCGTTTTCGTCTTCGGCAATGTTGGACGCGTGCGCGACCGTCGCCCGGCTCCGGGCGGCCGCGGCCGCGTTCTCCTTATCGCACTGCGCTTTCCGAGTTGAGCAGTGCTCCCGTGCGGCGAAGAAGTCAAAGAGGTCCACGGCGGAGCCGTCGGAGGCCGAGGAGCCGCTTGAGGAGGAGGCACGAGTCGACCGGGGCAGAGGGTCGCGTTCTGGGTGCAGGTCGCAGGGGTGCACGCAGTGACACGAGGACGTTGAGCGTTCCGTTGATGATGAGCCCGAGAGTGGAATGTGAAGGTCTGAAAGCGGTGATTAGCGGGAGGATTCCTAGGATTCCAGCTCACCTCGACACTGAAAGCTTGGGTGTCCAGCGTAATCTACCACTTTGCTTGTCGCCAAATGGGGACACGCCAGTTGAGCATAGTAACACCAGTTGATACACGGCGGTTCTTTCCACAAGTCAACCAACTGTACCAGAAGCCATTTCCGGTACCATAACTGAAACGAACCATGGATTAGAACTCCTTTTGGGTCCTTTGATACCTTGCAGTCGGCGCAGGACCCGTTGGGAGAGAAAGGCCGAGTGGCGGAGGAAGAGTCGACGGCGAGCATACAGTCGAACCGGTGCAGCGTCTTGTTGAACGCCTTGTAGGCGACGTCCAACTGGAGCAGATTGTCGTTGAGGCGGTGAAAACAGCGGGAACACTCCCTGGAACCCGGACGGGCCATGACGCAGTCGCGGCCGCGGACTCCCGGCTGCAGGTGTTCCGTGCCCGAGAGGAGGTCCGTTTCGCTGGTGACTTCGGTGAAGTTGATCCGGAAGAGCTCCACGAGCTGCACGTTCGCCGCCGCGTGTTCGCAGTCGGCCTGGAACAGCGAGATCTCGCGCATCAGTTGGAGTCGCTGCCAGCGGCTTCGCTCGCAGAGGTCGTCGATGGCTGAGTGGGTCCACACGAAGCACACGTTGTTCTGAAATCAATTCCGATTAACCAGGTGATCTAAGATTCCTTAAATACTCACCGATCCCTGTTTCTGCAACTGCCTAGCATGACGCATCAGCGGATTCACCCGTACGGAAGAAGTCCCCGTCTGAGAGGACGTCGAGGGCTGTGGCCCTCCTACGAAGCCACCGGTGGAGTTCCCGGCGGCGGCGCTACCGTACTCGGGCGCCATGCCCTCGTCCTCCATCGTGGCGGTACTTTTTGCGGCGAGACCCACGGCGGCACAGCAACCGAGGAGCGAGATGAGGTGCCAGTAGACCAGAAACTGCTGGTTTCTTGAGTTACTGTAGCCTGCTCCGGCGGTTCGACGTCGGCTCTGGCGGCGGTGGGTTTGAGCGTCTTGCGTGGCGGTGCTGCTGGCGTTGGAAACTCTTCTGCTGGAACACCTTTCGGTGATCTCATGATAGAAAACCTCGTCGTCGTTGTCGTCGTGAGTGGCCGCGCGACAACGCGTCAACGGCGCGTCGCGCATGTCGCGCTGCGGCTTGCATGCTACATGCACTTGCGGGGGCCGCCAGCCACGGCTACACGTGATTCTACGTCGTTTTCTACGTCCTCGTCGGCTGCTCCTCCTTCGACTCTCCGCCGCTGAAGCTCCTTCCGAAGGCGTCCACACGTAGCTGTGATGGTCGACGTAGGTGGCAGCGGCTGCTCCGGCGGCTCCGGCAGAGAGGGAGGAGGACAACTGGAGACGAGCGTGGTCGATTGTTCCGTCGCGACGTCGGCGTCACCGTCGTGCTGGCTGCACTGGAGGACGGGATGGTCGAGGGGCGGCGAGGCAAAGCGAAGGAGACGCGCACGCGAAGCTGAGAAGACGTCGTGGCTTCTGGAACGAGAGAGAGGAATTAGAAGGTTGCCTTGAGTGCACGAGGAAATACTACGCGAAACGCCATGAACTCGAGAAACGGTCAAAAAGGGTTCAAAGAGAATATCAGATCCGTCGAGAGGACAGATGAAGCGAGTCCAAAGACAGTACTTCTCTAAAGAAGCAATGGAATCTGCGGTTTCTGTTCGACGGGGATGATGGGGAAACCAGTGTGAGTACAGAAAAGGGTTATACAGAAACAATCTTTTGATCCTATCTAGCCAAGGATTCTGCCCCAAAATACCGAATAAAAGATATAAATAAAAGAAAAGTACTCATGATAAATTCGCGAAAAGAACGAAATAATAGAAATCGTGGAACTTGACACTTCCAAATCCTCTTCACACAGAGATCCTGTACGGCGACCGAAAGAAATTATAAGCTCCTGAATCTTAAAATATCCTAAATTCTCTATTCGGTGACCTGCTTCAAAAGATGTTATCACCGAATCACGTCGCGCGGCTTCCGACAATATCACATTCAATATGTTCAATCCCGCGCTTAAACAAACAACTTTGACAACATGAACAACTATTCCGTAAAATCAATTCTTGAAAATGCGAGCAAAACGCAAAAAATATCATAGCTCAAGAAACTGGTAACTGTGAAGAGTTCAGATAACCACATTTTAGAACGTAGAAGTTGAAAGGAAAGAAGCATTGCCAATAAGCAATCAATTAAGTAAAGATTGAAATCAGATAAGACGCCGTTTTGCGATCGACATCTCTGATCTCGATCTTTCGTTGGACAAAATCCTTGCTTATCAAACAGAATCAAACCCCGAAGGCTTCAAAAACAAATTTTCAGTAAACCCAATAATACGACAAAAACACAAAATTGAAAAAACTGACCAACGTCCCACAAAAAATCCATTCAGCACCGAATACCCCCACGAACACGCTCTCGTCAGTTCCACCCACGTCTCCTACCACAAAACGTCGCTTAGGCCCGTTCCCTCAGGCCACAAACGGGTCAGGTTTTTCCCAGGAACTCCCGAGAGAGGCCGAAAAATTCATATTTATGCAAATGGCGCGCGCGAGCGGAGAGCGTGTGGCGCGCAGCGATCCAACGTCGACGAGTCTCCTAAAAGAGTGGGACAGGGCAGCCGAGGAGCACTCCTCGTCTTAGGACACCCGAAACGATCGAATTTATATTTATGCAAACAGGGAGAAGACGCGAAGAGGATTAAAACAGAAGCGGAACGAGGGAGCCGCGCGCCCTATGGCAAATATTCTTCGTTCGAGGGAGAAATGTGGAGAAGGATGAGGCTTGGGATATGGAAAGTGGGGAGTAGGTCTTCGTGAGGGGATTTTGGGTTTGGAGAGTTTCATGAAGGGGTGAGTAAGGAAGGGGAGGTGTTGGGTTACATAGGGTTGGAATAGGTGGAAGTATGCGATAAGGATTACCAGCCAATACAGAGAATGTCCGGAAGAATGGCTGCTGACAAAGACAGTCGAGAATACAGCCACAGAACGGTTCGGTGCCTTCGCTAAGTTCTTGAATCGATTGCTTGAATATGAAATCTGAAAGCTTCTTTGAAATACGCAGATGCAAACATGTGCATTACGGCTAAAACATGATAATGAGTTGTCTGAACATTTGCAAAGTTCTCCCAGTTAACGCATTAGGTAAAAAGCCACCAAGTGATCACAAACCATCTCAAGGCGATGTTCGATCAACGGAATTTCAATTGAAAAATAACAATGGCTTAAGGAGCGAATCCATAAAACAGCTTAGAAAAGGACATTTTCAGTTTACCACTCCTCGCATATTCTTTCAAAAGCTGCACAAGCAAAACCTGTTAATATCTTGAAGATACCTCTTAAACCACAAGCCATAGACAACCACGAGTTTTTCCAGGAACGCAGGAAAGCCTGAAAAGCTCGAAAACGCGTTCTTGTAACCAAACTCGAGAAGAGCAAAACCCTCAAACCAGAGAACCAAGCCGGAGAATCTCGCTCGTCTCGGCGCGTTAGTGTATAATTACGCGCGCGGCGACCCGGCCGCAATAGAGCAAAAAATCAAATAACAAGAACGAATTTTGCTAATTGGCCGAATTGAGCGGCGGCTGCGAGGGAGCCGCTTGCAAGGGCGCTTGGCGCCTTGGACACTTGCGTCTGATGACTCCGATGGCCGCCGGCGTCTTTGTGCGGGAGGGGATCCACCCGTCCCACGCGTATTCCGATTTCATCTAAGAGCGAACGGAACCGGCGGGAGAGGATTATGCAAATATTGAGTGCTGCGACCCCATGAATCACTTAGCTTTACACGGGCAAAGACGGAAGCGGTTTCGGATCGGCCAGGAAATGGGATTATGTTCTTTGGTTTATGGGTTCCGGGAGACACGTTTGGGCGGAGAAGGTGTCTGGTGGTTTGTGGACGGCGGAAGTTCTTAAGAGCTAATAAAAAGCGAATAGAGAGATAGCAAGAAAATATTGCCAATTCAAGAACTGGATGGAAAAGGTTCCAAACTCCAAATTGAGGAGATCAAGATCGTCCAAGATCGCCCTACAAAAATCTAAACTCTTAACAAAGCCCAAACTTCCACTCCAAACTAGCATGAACACTTTGCACTTCTAAGCCTCTCACGGCAGATCAAGGAGCAAACGAGATCACATGTCTCCTTTGTGCACTAAGGAACTGAGCAATTAGGTCGGCGGATTTACGAAGGAACTGCATGTCATTTGCATCAGTAATTACACTTAGAGCGACTTTTGGAGAATGGGATTGCAGACGCATCTGCAAAAATTGAAGAAAAAGAAAAGCGGTAATAGTACAAAATTCTAAGAAGTTTAAAAATTCCCGACAATCTTCTGGAACAAGCTTTTTAGAACCACAGGGACGAAAACAGAGCGGACGAAAATCCTAACGCCAAAAATCAAAGAACCCCTTAACATTAATAACCACATCTCTCGTAAATAAGTCCATAAAGCCGCACATTCAGAACCAGCAGAACTATCTCGCGAAAGTGCAAACGGAACTAAAGTCCGCGAAAAGTTTCAAGCGAATCAGTGCACTCGACAACGAGGGTCCTCCAGGGAGTAACGACTTTGGCGCTGAAATCGATACTTGTGCAATTTTTGACTCCGATAATTGCAAGTGCAAGACGCCCAATCGGGGTTCTGGTTCTTGGGCCGGCCGCAAACTCTCAAGTTCTGGTTAAATGCCGAGATTTCGAGTTGCAAGAGAGTCGATGAGACTAGACTCGATTTTCTGTAGGTTCCAAAAGCTCCTAGTGATGAAGAAGAAACCAAAAAAGTTTCTAAAACAATTCAAATAAAAAAGCATAAAAAATAAAACTGGCTGTTGTTGTCAGACTCCAGCCCTGATTCCGGCCGACTCGACCCAGTGAGTACACGCTACAAAAAGCTTTCCAAACATCTATTTTTAAATTCGATTAGTGAAGACTTGATGTGTGCAACGCTTGTCGTAATCGACGGGTAGACTGACGTCAGAAAAAGTGACGTCGTTGTGGTGGGTAAGAATTTGGGGAGATTCTGGGTGAATTGGGATGCGCGGGTGAGAATCAGAAATAAGGACTTGTAGGTGTTCATGTAGAGAGGATGCACCGAAGGAACAAAAATGAAATTTGGCGTGTATGAATAACGAGAGCGGACAAAAACTAAGACACCTAAAAATTGAAATGAGGACAGATTGCTTGAGATAGAGCGCAGCAAAAGAACAGAATAGCGGAGATCGAAGAATACGGCTGAAATATTAATGCAACTAGGCACAAAATGAGTTTCATCAAGAGCAGCAAAAATCGGAACAGTCGAGAGTATTTATGCAAGGACCAGTCCAAAATGCCATTTATTTTGAAAGAAGGCTACGAGGTTCAAGGGACTGAAAGGTCATACTGAGTTGCTATTGCGGCTGTCCATCCCAGCTAGAAAATAAGGTAAGAGTGGAACTGTACCACAATAAGCAAAATCCTCAAGAGCAAAAAACGTTCTTTGTAAAACTAAAACAAGAAACGGTCAAAAAATCAATCTCAAAAACTCACTAAAACGATGTTTCGATTCCATTTGCGGCTATTCAAAACAAAGCGCTTGGCTACAAAAATGACCTTTCGAAATAGATCAATTATCTGGACAATCCGCTGCTCTTTCAAACGGCTTCAACTCTCTTAGATTTAATAACTCTTCTAAATAATCAGCACCAAACTACAACAGAACACCTCAAAAAGGTCAAAACAAAGATTCCCCTCCTCCACGCGATCCTCTTAGATTTGCTCTTCACCAATCAATAAGCACGGACCACAAATGCCCGAAACGCGACATGAGAACCCACGACGGCGCATTTAGGTTCGGAAATTAAACTCGTAAAGCGAAAATCGATACGTGGAAAGGATTGTTTAAGTGGCCACAACAACTGATGCGCGGCTTTAGTTTGGGCGCGCTAACAAGAGACGTCTAGTGACAGAATATGAAGCGTGGAAGCCGCTTTTTGTGAACCTTATCGAAATATTTATGCGATTTCAGAAGTGGAGTGTGGACCCTCCGAGTGCACGTGGGTTGATAGGAGGCCTAAGAAGGGGAACGCTTTTAGACCAGAAATAGAAGTAATAGAGCAATAGAAAAAAAGGATTTTCCAGTGAGTTAACATTCATAAGGCGTTGAACGTGCTAGGATAAAGACTCTTTTCATTATTTACTAGAAGTTCAGCTCAAGTTCAGCGAGCTCAAAATCTGTTATATCTAATAAATGAGTTTATCAATAAAACTAGAAAATGAAAGCAGCTCCACCAACTCTACACGACCAGCAGAAAGTAGTATTGTACCTACAGATCGAAACAGCTACTTGAATCGGCACTTGGAGCAGTTGAACCAACTACTTGCATCGTCCACTGGAAAGCAACGAGCTTCCTGATCTTCTCCCGATCTATAAGTTTTATCTTTCAATATCTTATTTTTCGTTTGGTCGGATTCAGAACGAAACTAGACATTCGAAAATACAGGGTCTTCGAGGAGTATCCGCAATTATCCTAAATCCGAAGTTCACGCGGGGCGACAAAAACAATCGATTGAGCCGTTGGCCAAACTGACCGTAAAACAGTAAAAGTTGGATCTTATAGTAAAGCTCGTGGAGACTGAATCTGCCTACAAAAGTATTCCTTGGATTGATTCTATTTCCTCAATTGGTCTTTAGCTATACCACAATTTCCCTTAAGACCCTCACTCTCGCAACTCTCGAAACCAGATCTTCCCAGTCGCAAAATCACTTTGCTCAAAAGTCGCATTTTCCCACTTTGTACACTTGCATCTCTCCTCCAAACATCCAATCCAGCATTTCCTGAAGCCGAAATTCTCCCGGATCCAACAACAAATCTTGTCCTAAAGGCGAACCGCGGGCAACCACCCCCACACGCAACACAAGAGTACTGCTCTGGAAGTATGTGATGCCCCTTGGAATTGGGGAAGGCAGAAGAACGGATCGAAGGCGCGCAGCCCAAAGTGAAGAGAGAGAGGGAGCATGAACGTCTTGTCTTTTGGGCTGCCAAAATGGAAGCAGAAGAAGAAGACTAAGAAGACGCTCTGGAAGAGAGCGTGCCAAAGAAGTGCAAATATTGAATCTCTCGTCGTCGCACTCGTGTCTCTCCTCGGAGCATCTGGAAAAGGAGTGGCCGCCGCCCTGTTCCCTGTCTGCTGCTTTGGCTGTGTCCCAGGCTTTCTAGCCATGTGTCCTCCGAGGGCCTACACTATAGGGGGAGCGAGGGCGGCGGCGGGCTTCTATCGCGGGGGGCCACACGCCGGAATATCGCCGCCGCCGCTGCCGCCGTTCCAGGCCTGCACGGCGGAAGGGAGGGAGAGGATCGATAAAAAAGAAGCTCTGTGGCGGGCCTCCGACTCCAGCGACTTCGCTGCTACTTCTTCTTTTCTGCTGCTGCTTGTTCCTCGCCAGCCGCGCCCGCCGAATATGGCTCTGGACGGAGGGAGGGAGGGACACGCGCGTGCCCAACTCAATCAACTCACTCGCGGGCTCCACGCACACACAACATACACATACACACTCACATTTAGAAGCCGCCCGTCCCAGAGCGGCGGCAGCCGCTGGAATCTCCTCTTCTCCCTCGCCAACCCGTCCGCCACCCGCTTGTCCTGTGCGTGAGATTTGGGCTCTCGGCACGCTTGTGTGTCCCTGATTGGTCTTGCAACGAAGAAAAAGCGCCAAAAACAGGAAGAAGGCGAAAAAAGGGTGTCGAGAGGGGGCGTCGTAGGCGGCTTCGCGACTTCGCCGACGACGACGGCGACGACGTCCGCGAAAGCGGCGCCGATGACAACAATCAGAAAAGAATGTGTGCCCAGGCCCTCTATAGGAATAGGGTTGCCCGGGTCGGCGCCCGAACGAAGACTTCGAGGCGCGAGACGAGCAGCAGCAGCATGAAAGGGACAATCTAATTCTGCGCGAAATCTTGAATGGCGACGAGAAGAAAGCGCGGCTATTCATAAATGGCGGCTAATAATACTCGAAAGGCGCGCCGAGAGACGAGCGGAATTATGCGCATAATAGGACCTTTAGGCCGAATAATTAATTCATTAAAAAGACGATTGCGTCAGGAATTTTTTAATTAAGGACAGATGGTTTTTCGAGATTAGGAGGTGAGTGAAGGAGGGAGGCGGCGGGATTATGCCGCGCCTGAGTCACAAAGCATTCTTTGATGAGGGTCAAAACAAGAAACAATGGAGCCGTGAAGGGATATGCTCCAGTGGCCTTCTTAGGACAGAGATCAAATCGAAGTACGCGGAAAGGAAGCAGTTTAAGATTGGTTTACCTTTGAATCTTTGGGGACTCGAGTTTAGTAAGAGATAATTGATTGTCAGGTCAAGAGTTCATATGCCCAAAGACTTCTCGAGCGAATCAATCAACTTGAAGAGAACCTTATCACAAAAGTCAAAAGCGAAAGTTAACCAAATCAGAAGTTGACAAGGTTTGGTCTTTCAAGAGTATCAGTCATAAATTCCGTGCGTAGTCAACACAAAGAAGTCGACGGATTGAAGAAGGGCCAACAATT
>KN166499.1:52315-112049 GCA_000757745.1 Steinernema scapterisci | reverse complement strand
AAAACATTTAAGCTTTTTAAAAACATTTAAGCTAACAAGAATCTTTACAGCAATCATAAAAGCGAAATTCTAATCAATTTTAAACTGGAAAATTTTATGATTTAACGATGTGAAACTCAGAACTGAATGAATCCAAGTCCAAAAATAGTAATTCTTTGTTTGTTCTGCTGCTAAGATTTTAAACTGATAGATCACATTACTGACAATCATTTTTCCAAAATTGGTGCTAACCACAAAACCTTGGTTCGTTATTCTCAACTCCGAAAATGCTTTTATCCATCCAGCCAAGAACATGTCGTACTCAAAAATGGTTCTACAAAAAGCCGAATCCGCTAAATAAACAAAGCCAATATTTTGTTGTGACCTACTGAAACTGTATGCTTTTGGGACAAGCCGATCAATCGGGTTCGGGTTCAAAGTGGGTTCAAAAGTTCTCGGTTCCAAAGAAACTTTGTTTATCAATGAATCATCAGCTTTCAAGTTGCCAAAACCTTCTTTAATTCATCAATTTTAAGCGTTATAATTCTTCCAAAAGTTGCCGACATCTAATTTCAGAACTTCAAACAGACCGCCATAAACCGAAGCTCTTAGAGTGAAAGTCTATCGACCTAAACTCTTTACCCGACCTTCTATTGATCCTTTGTTGTGGTTCTACGCGTAGAACACAAGCCGAAAACAACACAAAAAACAGCTGTACAACTTCCGAGCGACTTTCCGCGTTTCGGAAACCCGAGAATCCCGGCGAATCCGCCAAAGTTTCAAGAACGCAAGAAATGCAAATCAGTTCGGCGGCACTCGCAAAGGGTGACGCGACTAAAGCGCGAACATCTTCTTCTTCTGCTCGGCGGTCTCCTCTTCCTCGGCGGTGTTCCCCTCCCCTCCCACTCTGCACACATTCCCCTCCATCCTATAGGTCCAGAAAAGCTCGTCAAATAGAAAGCGCCAGAGGCAAAATAAATTTACGAATGGGGACCGAGGGCGTCGTCGGCGACGAATGTGCGGCGGCCGCCTCGCCGACGACGTCGCCGCCGCCGTCGGAGCGGCGGCGGCGGCGTCGAAATGTGAGAAAAACGACGCCGCGTGTGCGTCGTCGCCCTCAGGCGCCCCGAGGAATGAGTGCCTCGAGACCGTCGCCGCCAAAGGACTCCTCGAAGAAGAAGGAGGACAGACGCCACTGAGTGGATGTTGTGCCCCGCGTTCCGTCCGTCGTCAATATTAAATTCCTTTTAACAACACGCAAAAAGTATGTACATATTCATCCACTCCGTTCTGGACACTTTCTGCGACAGTTTGAGAGTGGGAGGTCGGGTGGGCGGAAGGAAGCGCCGCGATCCCGGAAGCTCTGATCTGTTAGCGAGGTTGTTGAGTTCGGGAATTTTGAATATCTAGGCTAAACGCACTTTTCCAGGTGCAGAGGTTAGAATCGCGAAGTTCACTTTTGAGTTATCCGACCGTTGCTTCTTGAACATCTGGCTAAAGAGTCCTAGGCTAAAGATCCAGATGCCCTCAACTTGAAAGTAGAGCTCGTGACAATTGAAGACTACAGTACCCGAATCCAGCACGTTCTCATCAAAAACCAAACAATTCAGCAAAAACCATCCCGGATTCTTTCCACCAACTCGCCTCCTCACACTCAATTTGTGTGCATGTCATCCTGACCCATTTAAAACAAATGACTCTTCTTAATGGTTCCTGCCTGAGTCGCCTCGGGTGCAAAAGCAAGGGACCCGGCGGAAGAGCGTGTCGAGCGGCATTTGTGACTCACAGCCATCAAATGGCAGTTTGGAAGAAGACTCCGAGGCTTCAAACTCCGTTTATTCTTCTTGGTCATCAACAAACGACGACAATTTTTCTTCGTTCCGCTCTCCACTCCTCAACACAAAATTCCGCAGCCGTTCTACGGTCTTTTCTTCTTTCGGCGGAATGTCCACTGCCGAGCAATCCAGTCGTGTCAAGGCGTCCTCCACTCCCCGCACAATTTCGGACATCAGGAGACGGTTTTCGCGAACTCCGTAAGTTCTGGAATTTCCTTGTTGGCTCTGAAATCAGCGATTATAGATAGACGGTCAAGAGCGGACAACACTCACCTTTCCCGGACACATTTGAACAGCAATCGAAGAGAGCTCTATCACCGCCTCCTGGAGCTTCCTCGTATCCCGTAATTCTTCTTTTCGCTCGCCCTCTACACGCTTCAGTTGCTCCTCGATACGGATCCTTCTGGCCTTCAAAATTCTGAGCATCATGTCCGCTTGATTTATTCGCATTCGAACGACGTCCTCCAAGTTTCTGAACACGAAATTTTAAGACAAATTTGCAAAGAAAACTCACTTTCTCGTTTCCTCGGTGACCAGTTTCAAATTCCTGAGAACGGCGGTTTGTAGAGAACGAATCCCAGAGATGCTCGTTGCGTTGAGTGTTTCCTTCTCGATTTGGTCAAAGTCGATCGAAGACGGCGGCATGTCGACCGCTCCGAAGGGCTGAAAGGGAAAGAATGAGGCAGAGGCGCCAAAGGGGCAAACGGCGAGGGACGTCTAGACATGATTCAAAAATGGCTCACCTCAATACCATGTTGCCGGGCTTCAACGCAAGCCGGTTGTGCCTTCGGTGGCTCTGAGGCTTCATCGAATGGATGGATGGAATGCCTGAAATGGAATGAAACCATGTAAAAATCATGAACAAAGAGCACAAAAAACGAACAAGAGAACAAGCTCGGATTTAGCGACAAACTTGGCCTCGAACTTCTCGAACCACAACCAGTCCGCAGCTTGTCTTCACCTCCAAATGACCTCCCAAAGCCTTGCAACCCTCGCGATATGCAGACTAGACCATGTCTAGACTAAGTCGACCCAACGGCGGCTTCTCACTCCCCATCTTCAGTTGACCACCGTCCGGTTGCGTCCTCCACTGACCTCTCCTCTCCCCCACTAACCACTCCGACTGACCACCATGGCGCAGATCACGACTTCGGCCTCCTTGTCGCAGGTAGGACCTACCACCCACGTCCACTTCAGGATTTTCGAAATTGGCCTTTTCAGATCCACGAATTGCAGAAGCAGCGAGCGGCGACTCTCCTCAATGAAGCGCTTGAGCGCCTCAATGCGATCCGCTTTCGTGTGCACCAGGTGAGTGAAACCACGAAGATTGATTGAGGGTCAATTCTCCATTTTCCAGACCGTCAACTCCACGAACCCGACTGCTATGGACGCTGTTGCAACGTTCCACGAAGAACTGGTCGAGTTCACCGACAGAAGTCAGCTGATGACCGCCGTCGCCGGCCGCACGCGCGCCTACTTCTTCTCCTGCGCCGACTCCTGGATCTACCTGGAACGGGACTCCGGAAGCGCATCCAACACGCTGTACATCGTGAAGGACACCGCCAACGGAACCAGCATTCAGAAGACCATTTGCTAGGGTGTGGATTGTGGTCAATAAATGTATTGTAAAATGTGGTTTTGTACGTTCGGGATGAAAAGCACAATGATTGTGGGAAGTAATGACTTAGATCGGGAAAATAGGAATCCGGTCAAATGATATGACTATAAATTAATATTATTTAGCTATCATCACCCAGAACAAGATTCATCAAGCAACGAAGAACTGCTGCAATAAAAATTATCCCCTTCAAGCGACCGGCAAATCGTGGAACTCTCGTTCTGGCCCAGCTTGATCTTCAGCACAATCTTCTGCTTCTTCGGCGGACTATCTTCCGCTTCAACCTCTTCTGCCCGACGCAGCTTCTTCCTTTTCCGCTTTTGAATCGGATCCTTCTTCCGGAACCTGCCAAATACCAAGTCAGCTGTCTTCTGATTCACAACTTGCCGTCGGGCGCATTCCACGAGGAACGGAATGAGCCCCACGCGCTCGATTTGCCGATTCGTCAGTTGGAGGCCGTGAATCTCCTGCAATGCGAAGTTGATTACCTCGAAATTCGTGGAGTTCCGGACAAGATTCATGAGATTCGAAGCTGCCAGGACCGGATTCGAAGCAAGCGGCGAGTTGGTGTCCGGTGAAGACAAGGACGACGAAGACGAGGGCGAAGTTCCAAATCCGGAGTCGGAATCCATCGTCAGGTAAGACAGTTAAGGAAATAACGGAGCAGAGATCATTTCCGGTTGATTAAGAGAAGGAACGATGCCGCTTTGTTCGCTTGCATCGCGTCGCATATTGGCATCGTTCGCACTTGAAACGCGCAGCGGGACCAGGAATGTGCCAAAGAGAGAAGGCGTGAAAACCCATCTGAGCTGAGAGATTACGGTAGTTTATACTGAAACGTTTCAGGCTCTTTCGAATTTCAGGTATTTCATTTCCTTGGGTTAACAAAAAGACTTTTGGACCAAAGGAGGACCGACGAAATCCGAAGCTGCCGGTCTCCTTATACCTTGGGATTTTGCTCTAGCGGGTCGGGAAAGGAAAACTCAGAAAATGCCAATCTGTATTATTGCTACCGTAAGCCGAAATCTGCCTAAATCGTAAAAAGCAATCCCAGCTTCTTCCAGATTATCCCCGACGCCTCACAGCCGGCCATCAATCCCCACTGGCGCCTCATTCCCGTCGATTCGCCTCCTCTCGCGAACAGTGTCACTGCACTCGCGTCATTTGCCGCCGTCGACGTGGGTGGCCGCGAGTCATTCGAAAATTCTTCGTCCGTCGGATGATTTTCCGAAATCCGCGATTTCGCCCCAAGAAACGTTCCATGAATGTTGCTGCTGCGGCGGATCCTCTCGCTCCGGCGTGCCCTCTTCAGGCCGATCCGAAGATGCCGCCTGTCGGCGCTTGATACGTTCCAGGGAGTCGCCTGCGCCCTCGTCACGCTGCTCGTCGTCGCCTTCCTTGTGAGTCTCGGATTTTGTTTGTTTGAGTCTGTGAGTTTTGGATTGCTTTGGAAATGTGGGAGGTTTCGGTAGGTTTCTGCGCCCCGCCAAGAAATCATGGCGTTTCAGAGATAAATTTCTGACATCCAAATTTATGCTTGATTCGTATTTCTGAATTTTTATAAACGTGCTTGTTGCTTGAATTCAGATAGCGGTTTTAGAGTTTTTGCTTGCTGCTTGGTCCCCATTAACCCTTTACTACCATCTCATCACTGTTGTAACCCTGTTCTAACCATTCCGGTTCTCTTAATACCATGACATTCTAGCTCAGCACATGGCTCCAATGGTACGTAATCGACGAAACGTACGGGAAACTCGCCCCAGAAGCCGACATACAGAAGCTCAAGAATACCGTGATCGTGGACTCCATCTGCTCTCCAATCGTCTCTGAAACATGCTTCACCGTCATGGACATTTTCGACGAGAAACTGTAGGTTCTTTTAGCTTAATCCATCCTTTTAAATGCGTTATAGGAACGAAGTAAATCGAGTGATCGTTGTGAAAGGATTTGAAGACGAATACGATTCTACCGTGAAGCTGATTCCACCGACGAACCTTTCGTTTCACGACTCGGACACGCGGACGTGGAAGATCGATCACAGCACCATGAGCTCCCAGTACATCGCCGCCATGATCTCTGCTCCCTTCATGGTCGGTGCTTTGAGCATGGAACAAGGTCAGAACGTCAAAAGAAGCATGTTGAGTATCGGCCTTGGAGGCGGAAGCCTGGACATGTTTTTCCAAACGTCCGTTCCCGAGGTAAGCGACGATCTCATCGCATCTGACCTCATAACATTCGATCAATTTCAGATTAACATCACAACCGTTGAGCTGGATCCTGCGGTCGTGGACATGGCCAAACGATGGTTCGGCGTCAAGGACGACGGTCCTCTTCGCCAAACGATCGTCGGCGATGGAATAAAGTTCCTGGAGAACGTGGCGAAGAATGGAAGCTCATACGACGTCGTCTTCATCGACGCGTGCGATGTGGATAGGGATATTCCTTGTCCTGCGACTCCGTTCCAAGTCGAAACGGTGATTGCGAACGCAAAGAAAGTTCTTAAGCCAATGGGTAAGCGCTATTTATCAAATGTCGTCAAATGGTTCTCTGGACCTTTGAACCAACCTCCTCATCTCTATCGGTCTCCCTTCTCTGTCTTATCTAGCGGCTTCTTTTCAGGTTGCCTCGTAGTGAATATCCTCGCACCGGTGGAATCTCGCGCCTACGAGGTCATCGACCTCCTCCATAGGGAGTTCCCGGTGTGTATCCGCGCTTCGCTGCCCCGCGAGTACAACGTGCCTGTCGCTTGCCTGCCATACGAGCTAGAGAACAGCGAATCTTCACTGCTGCTTTACAAGATGCGATTCGAGAAGGTTTCAGATCGCTTTGGTTTGGGTGCCATCCTCCAAAACGTCGTATTTAGAAACGTGTGACTGTCGCAAGAATACGGGAAATTAACGTTGTTGCCTTAAATTATTTATTTAGAGATTATTATTGTTGACGCAAATAAAATTGGCTTTAGTTCTGATTGTGTTCTTAACCTTGTTCTATGATGTTCTAATCGCTTAGTATACTTTCCATTTAGGGAAGCGAAGTTTGGCTTAAAGTCGTGTTTCAGGCGTGTGAAGATGGAGAAAGGGCAACGGGACGCACAACCAGATGATGGAAGACATCTGAAGGTCAGTTTGTTTTCTCGATTCCGGGTGTTTCGAGAGAACCAGTTTCAGTGCACGGATCCAGAATGCGACAGTAAGCGCAGAATGAATTGCAGATCGAAGGTTTCTCGATTAGAACATATCATGAAGTTCCATTCGCCGGCAACGTGCGCTTGTCCCGTTTCGGGATGCACATTAAAGAACGGCCGGGTGTACGATATTCAGACCCATCTGAAGGTGAGCTGATGATTCGTGTTGAGCGATTTTCAAGTTTTGTTTTCAGGAAGCTCATCCACGTAGCGAAGCAGCGCATCGGACGATCTTGAGGAACCGTTGCAGGAGGGCGCGGAAGTTCGCCGAGAAGCAGATCGATTGGTTCTTCCCGAAGCTGCCGGAATACAAGCAAGAAGAACCCGAAGCGCAGGACGACAGCATGGAAATCGTCGAAGTGGCCCCGCAGTCCTCAGCGCGTGGAAACGCTCCTCGGGCCAATGAACGCCAAGATCCAAGACCTAAAGCCAAACGAAGGAATACCAGAAGACCAGAAACTCGGGAAACCGAGCTACCTAACATCAACTCACCCAGGAACAATCTCCAATCGCCGCAAAGGCAAAACAACAAAGTCGTGTTCAACGACAACAGTGAAGATGAAATCGTCGTGGAGAAGCAAATCGTCAGAGCCGGGCCCGACCCGCATGTCGTTTTCAAGGATTACCACAAGAAATACGGACCTGTGAGAGCGAAGCCGGTCAACTGGAGACCTTCCCCGTCTATGTTTTCAACTTGATTGTTGTCAACTGATCTCGTATTGTTCCACTTGGGTGATAAAAAGATTGTTGATGGTACAAAGATACATTTGCTTTATATCTTCGGTCTGGCGGGTCCTGGTCCACCCTTGGCGGCGCCTTCTTGGACGGTGGAAGCACTGGCAGAGGAGGACGCGGACGAGCACACATAGCCAGTGTCATTGTTGTCTCTGTTGAAGGTGTCCTGGAACATTGCGCCGCCGTGGGCCTTGTCCGTCGATGGATTGATGACTCGAAACTGTATTTTCAGTTGCTTGCTCACGATCATGACAGCGCCTAAACTTGGAAAATGAAAAGATCGTTTCATTAATGCTCCTCACCTTTGTTGGGCTTATCTGGATAGTAGCGAGGAGCCGAAAACACCGTGATCAGCTTGCGATTGCAGAAGAACGAGTAGCCATTCATCATCATCTAAACTTGGCTAATGAATGGAAATATGCGAATTCTCGCCCACCTGATGAGCTCTAACGACCAACTGGCACTTAATCTTTTCGAGCGTGTGGATCAGAGCTTGCTCGCCGAAGTAGACGCTGACGCCTCGAACCCAGTTGGGCTGGAATCCGTCGAACTCCGTCATGGGATCCGCCCAGAGAAGATCGCACGCCAGTTCGTTAGAGTTGGGCTCGTCGAGTGGTCGCTTAATCTGAAAAGCACCGTTTACCAAATCAGACTTGTTCGCTTCCTACCGCTCTGATGTCATCCAGCGTCTCCAACTTGGGCGATATTCCTCCATGCATACAGAGGATCTTCTTGGAGACCACCGCGGCAAGGGGCAACACGGCAAACATGTCGTTGAAGGCGCGCCAAACTTCGAATCCGTGGTCAGGGTTCTCCATCTTCTTGTTGATTTCGTCGAAGAAGCCGTAAACCCGGTTGATGGCTTGGGTTTCGTGGTTTCCGCGAAGCATGTTGTACCGTTTCGGGCTAATCAGCTTCAAGAGGCACAAGTACGCAATGCACTCGAGCGAGTCCGGCCCGCGGTCGATGTAGTCGCCGAGGAAGAGGTACTTGTGGTCCGACTCCTCCTTCAGGTTGTACTTCTCTTTGTCGAACGTGCTCATTAGACGGTAGAGGTCTTTGAACTGAAACCAAATCAATTATCAAACGAGCAAGAGACAGAAATAGATGCAGGGCTGAAAGAGGTGCTTTTGCTCTCAGGATACTCTTCCAAATATTCTTCCAAACAGCAGTATCCCTAAGACATTCACATGTTCTGGCTCGGTTTGCCCTCAGAATTGCATTCGTAGCAATCCCCTCATTTCAGAACCTTATATTCGAATTCTTACCTGTCCGTGAATGTCGCCTACGATGACACATGGCGCGTTGACCATCAGCAACGTTGGTTCCTTGGCGATAAGCTCGCGGACATCGAGTGCCAGCTGCACCAGTTCCTTGTAGTCGTAGTTGATCTGAAAGAATTCCTAGCATAAAGGATTCATTTAGCACCGTTTCCAACCTTCGGGGAATCCTTATCGCGCGGGTGGTGGAGTTCCAGGAAAAGTTTCTTGTACTTGAAGGTGTCAGGGACCTGATCGGCGGCGGCCATCTCTGTCAGTTGCGGTCAGTGGATGGGAGAAGCGAGGTCGGGCAACCGCTCCGTCTCTCGAGGGAAGCCGTGAATGATACGGCACCGACATTGCCGAAGGCGAGACAGAACGTGTCTGAAAACAAAATAAGAGCTCTAGACTGATCTAAATCCGACCGCTAAAATGGGTAATCAGCGCACGAATGATCATAAATAGACGCGATCTTCGAGAACCAGACAGAAACGTATTGAAATGTGCAAGGCACAGACACAAATAAGCCCGTAATCAGACGTCTCAGCCTCCACCCGACTGAAATCGGGAAAATCGTTTCCACGGTTAAAATACGAAAATGGAGCGGCTACAGTACTCCTTCCTCGCTTACAATCGAGCTGATCGCTTCGAAATATTACCATCTTTTGCGTTCTGCGTACGTGATTCTCTGTTCTCCAAAAGTACCAATTGTGCTTCAATATACACGAGCGCCTATGTTCAGCCCCATTCTGGCCGTTTTTGCTTCCTGGCGATCACCCCATCACAACATGATTACCACCTAATCCTCATTTTATATTCCGATCTTGTTTACGCTCGCTCCCGCATTCCCCCACTCGGCATCGCGCTCGATGTCGCCCGATGGCTCGTTCGAGTACGCGGAAATGAATCCTGCGAAGAAGCCGAAAAAACGGAAGCTCCGCCATCGCCCGAAATGGTTCCGTGTTCTCCAAGCAATCGCGCTTTCCAGGATTTTCGCTCTTTTTGCTGCGATTTTCTTCGTCATTTGGATTCTGGTGCGTTTCTCGGATTCGATTCGTGGCCTTTACCTAATCTTTTTTAGTACTATCTGAGCTTCACGATGCCTTCTAACTCGACCACCCTTATCCTCCCAGAAGCGGTCAATTTCATCCAAATCGATCGGATATGCACGCCGCCAGAGGACGCGATCCGCGACTGCTACGTGGTGTCGGATTACGTGAACTCGAAAACGTATAAACACTGATATTCTGGCTCTTCTAAATGATTCGTTCAGGAACGAAGCATGGCGGATGACGAGGTCGGAGAAGGGCACGAACGGGTCGGAGTTAGAGAGTCATTTCAGCCGCGTGGCTCTCATAGGTGATCTGGAGACAACCACATCTCCTAAACCTGTTTTTCAGTGCAAAACGACACTTCGCCCAGCTCAGAATGGTCCATCGACCATTCCACGATTCTCGGTAAATATCTCGCGGTTATGGCAACGATGCCGTTCACTCTGGACAGTTTCCAAGCCGCGATTCCAAGGATTTTATCCGTCGGGTTGGGCGGCGGAGTGCTCGACATGTTTTTGCACTTCAAGCGGCCTCGGGTGAGTTTAGTTCAACGACCCTCTTAATATTTGATTTTAGTTTGAGATTACGGTAGCAGAGATCGACAAAACGATTGTCGAAATCGCGCACAAATGGTATGGAGTCGAAGAAACCACGAAGAGGAAGACAATAACCGAGAATGGAATCGATGTTCTTAGCAACACAGTTAAGAATGGTACCAAACACTCCGATTTCGAGGGTTTTATCGCTTGTTTCCAGGTGCTCTCTTCGACGCAATATTTATCGACGCCTGTAACCTAACCAGCTTCGACTCCACGTGCCCTGTTGAGGCCTTTGCGGAAAAGAGTAACGTCGCCGATGTGAGCGATAGTCTCCAGAAGCAGGGATCAGTCGTGGTGAATGTGGTCGCGAGATCCAACGGGACCGAGAAGTACTACGAGAAGGTGAACTTTCGCTTTGAATCGAGTGGCTGAATTGAGTTTTCAGGTCCTGAGCACGTATCTGTACTACTTCCCACTGTGCCTGAAAGCTACAATGCCGACCGGAAACATTGTTTTGGCTTGTGCGAAGTCGTTTAGAAACAGTGACGACGAGAACACCCTCAGGGATAAGATCACGAATCGATGGAACGACGCGGCAAACGATTTAGGGTTGAGGGAGATGTTGAAGAGTGTAAATATTACTGTAATTGTCAAATCTCAAAAATATTATTAAACCATTTAAAAGCGATTCATTTTCTAAGTTTCTAAGCACTCTTAATTTGCCAAAACCCGTTGCTTGTATCACGAACCAGTTCGAGCTTAAAGTTCGAACCTGAATGCATCTTTGAGAATCTCTCCCCTTGTTTCCGAAATCCTAACTTAAGCATAATCTTTGGCCTTGGACTCTTCAAAGTCAACTTCTTGATTTCGAACTCATACGGTTCTTGGTCCCATTTCTCCACAAACTCTTTGAATCGTCCTTTGTCCAATTTCACATTCACATCATCGTCCAGAAGCTGAAATTGTTTCTGGAATACGAGTTTCGCGAGGAAAGATTCCCTGAAGGTCCTAGAACCTCGACTGCGGTAAAACGCGATTTCTTTGAGCCTCTTCGAGTCAAGCATATATCGGAAGACCGATTTAACTCCATCGTCCTTCCATTCCACCATATCCATCCGGACGCAAGGAATCATACATTCAGCTTCCTTCATGGCTTTCAAAATCTTCAGAACGTCCTCAAAGCGCTCGATGTAGAAAACGGAAATCATTTCCGGCCCCAGAAATCTGGCAATCTTGAGGAAAATATCCTCGAAATCGACTTCAAACGGAGTCCGCTCCATCTCCACGGTGTAGAACATCAGTCGACCGCCTCGTAGAAACTTTGTCTTCAAGACTTCTTTGAGAGTTCGCGGTTCGGACGAATTGTCTAACCACACTCCATACGTGCATCTTCCATCCGGGAGGAGAGAAACATCGATGTAGTTAATCGCCTCGTGCTTCAAAGTGTGAAACGAGTCGTCGCTGTAAAAGCTTCGCGAAGCTCCTGCCCAGAGTTCGCTGGAGAGCTGATGTAGCTGTGGAATGGGGGCAAGTCGTCCGGATACTTCAGATTTCCAAGGAAACAAGCGGAGCACGGATTCGATAAACGTGGATGGAACGCCGTTCATGGTTGGATTCCTCTTGATCGCTTCACATGCTTGCTTGAAATATGAGTTTCCAATGCGGCCCAGCGTCACTTCAGCCAAGCTGGTAAACGGCCAGTACCAATAACAACAGAATAACGGCAACGCAGTTTTATATACCTCCAGCTACAAAACTACAAAACATCGATTAGCGCAACAACATTCGCATAGCTCTCCTTTGCGGTTATTGTTGCCTCAACACCACCGTTAATTAGAAGTAAACTACGATTCAATTCCTACCTGTCTACTATCACTTTGCTTCAAACGATTCATCCGACCTTGTTTTCGGCTTCACTGGACTCTGGGTCGGTTCGCTTTTGAGGAAAGCCTGCGCCGAGGTGGTGCTGGCGCCCTTTTCTGCGGACACAGTTCTCGGAAGAGGCGCTGAAGATGGAATCAAAAGAAGACACGCCGACGCGTCCGATGATTTCGAAGTCGTAGCGGGCGAAACCGCGGGCTTCGGGCTGATTCCGTAGCGCTGCGGTGCTGTAACCGGAGGCTTCGGGCCGATTTCAGAGCGCTGTGGTGTCTTCTGCTCTGCGCTGGCTTCGCTTCGTTGTGGTGTCTTCGGCTTCTGTGGCTTCGGTTGCTCATCGCTTGCAGTCTTCCTCTTTTTCGGGGTGGAGCAAGTCCCCTGCTTCTGAGCTTCCTTGCTGGTCGGAGGTTTCAGTTCGGTGATGGAACCGGACTCTGATTTCTCGCGGAAGACGTCGGCGTCAAAGGAAAAACTCTCGACGCACGTGGAGGACGTCGGAGGACCGTTGGATCGCTTGCCAGGCCGTTGCTTCCGTTGAGAACGTTGTTTAACTAAAGTAGTGGCTAGAACATAGAAGAAATGGAAGAACTCACGTGAAGACTTTCGTTTTTTCGATCCACATCCCAGAAGACCAAAGAGAACGGAGACGACGGACACGAGAAACGTTGCCAAGAATTCCGAGAGATTCATTTCTCGGACCGACCGGTCCGCTGGCGACTTCAAAGTGAAACTGCAGAGTGCAAACTGTCAAGTGTCAGACAGCTGAGGTTGAGACGTCTCTTCGCGTGTCCAATTCCAACGGCTTTCGCCATTGTCATCGGTCCGAAGAGCGGCGAGCGGTCGGGTGATAAGACTGGCTCGTCTCCATTCCACCGTCCGCCTAAAAACTGCTTCCCTGAAAAGTGTGTTTCTACAAATATTTCTACAAATACGGACATGTTGACATTCTATTCTTCTTTTAACTACTGGACAAAAATGCTAAAAAAATTCTATCGGTTTGACTCGTTCTGGCTTCTCTCCATCGTCGTGACACTCATTCCGTCGCAGGCCCATTCTTCGAAAACTTCAGCCAGGAACAGCGACGTGGTGACGATATTTCTTCGTTCCGTTGCCAGATCCTCGTGGGAGACTCGTCCTGAAAAGGAGTTCTAGATAAGAATACAACCTTGGACATACCATTCGTGAAGACAGAAGTCGCGGTGATCACGGCGGAACTGGCGACGACGACTCCGGCGACTGCGACGCCGGTGCAGAGGGTGACCGCGGTACCAACGGCGGTCGTAACGCACTTCCAGATGTCGTCCATTGAGAGCGAAAAAGGCTGAAATAGAAGAAATGGAATCGGATGTTCAAAAACAAGGAAAAGATACGCGAGGGACACGGAAACAAAGAAGAGACAAACAGAGGAAGACAGGAAACGAGAAATTCAGCTGCCGACAAACGGACGTTGAAATCCGCGTAGTTCGTTGTAGGAGTCAGATTCAATATGAGAAGACGGCGATCGCAAAGAATTCTTCCGTTTTCTCGTGTTATTACAGGCCAATCAACCGCAGTGACCCTCTGCCTCGGCATGCACTTCATCCTTAGGTCGCCCAGTCGTTTCTGAATTCTTGAAAAGGAATATCGTGGCGTTCGCCACAGTTCTCTCCGGCAGCTGAGCGCTTTTCCTCACTTTTTGCCTACAATCGACGTCACGAATAACAGCTACCGCGATATGTTGTGCATCCAAGTTCCAGATATTATAAATCCTTTTCTGCAAACATTATTTGAAAACGGCTCCCACGACGAAGCGCAGGCGTTTCACGAACGTGCAAAACGATCGCGAAATCACGATTTTCGAAGTCTGAGGGACGTGAAGAGTCTAGACCGATTTCGTCTGTTTTCGGTTCGTGTCTGCGGAACTGTTTATCGGGTGAAATATCTCCATTTTTAGTCGCGTCGTGGTCTAGACATCTTGAACTAAATATTGTCGCTACCAGACGTCTATAAATGTCGTTTTCATTCTGTACCTTTTGCGATTTCAGGGATCGAACGATGGAGAGCTCGTCCAGCTCGACGACCAGCAAGACGTCTGGTTCTTCTATAACGTAAGTTTTACATTCGAGACTGATTTTTCAAATCTGGGCTGTCGGGACTTTGTCTGCGACGCGTTATAGACCGAACAATGTCTGGAAGTCAGCAGTCGGTTCATTGATGTTTGCTTGCTCAAAATAGTGATTTTGAGACATTCTCCGATATAATTAGACAATTTAGTAGCGTTTTCTGAAACGAATAATGGTTAACGTCCTGTCTAGACCTCTATTATCGGTCTATTTAGACCGATAGTCCGAGTTCTGTTACCAAATCTTCAAATCTGGCTAATTTCAGGTCGAGCAATGAAACCGACGAGAGCCTTATTCTCTCGTGCGAGCCGTCGTCGAGCGAGCGTGAACGTCGGATGAAGTTCGTCACCGTCGTCCCCTCCGTGCCGCCACCTTCGAAGAACTCACGGACCGCCATCCAGCCGCCGTCGCCCAGGAAGCCGAGCAGAAGGGACGCAGTAAGGAAAGAACCGGATCGATCTTCAGGAGAACCGATGGAAATGTAAGTTGTGGAAACTGGAAACATTAAGCGCAGCTTTTGTTTCAGATCGAGTGGCGAATGGCCGGAGCAGCCACAACGTCCCCAAATACCTCCTCGGTTCGTGGGAAGGGTGAACCTAACAGGTCACCCTTTGGGACCTTCACCAGCGCCTCATATGAATCCCTGGACGCCGTCATATCCAGGCTTCCAGTATCGTCCGGCTCCCTCGAATCTCCCGTGGCCGGCGCATCCAAGCTTCCCGGGACAACCACCGGCTTCCATGAGTCCTGTCCCACCAGTGTATACAGGCTGCCGTTATCCTCCAGCTGCCTCGAACCTTGCGTGGCCGGCTAATTCAAGCTCCTCGGCGCCGTACAACCCAGGATACCAGAATTCACCGGCCCCGACGAACCTCAAGTGGCCGGCGGATCCAGTCTCTTCGGGACGCCCATCAGCTTCTCCGAACCCCGTGGCGCCGGCGTATCCAGGCTACCAGAATCCACCGGCTCCCTCGAATCTCGCGTGGCCGGCTCATCCAAACTACCTGAGACCCACGCCGGTTTCCGCGAAACCCGTGGCGTCGTCCAACCCCGTGGCGTCGTCCAACCAAGTCGTCCAAACTCCATTTCCTCCGCCTTACAGCGCAGCAGGTGAGTCAATCTTGTCCATCCGTGCTTAATTATGAATCTTTCAGTGAATCCGAATCCCGCAACTTCTCAAGTCGCCAACGCTCCCCGACCAGAGTTTCCACGAGCTTCGACGCCCAGTGAAGCCGAGCGCTGCCGAGAACTCAGCTACCAGATCACCAAAAGCGCTCTCGAAGAGGCAGGAACCTTTGCGGACGGCGGAGACGTGGAAGCTGCAATCAAAACGCTCGAAACGGCTATTCGCCTCGTCCAGACGGCTCCTCTCGATGACGACGTGGAACGTAACAAATGGCTCCACGTTCTCACCGTAAGTTGGTCGGAGAGTTCGGGCTTCCATGAATGAGCATTTTTCAGATGAAGGCGGATTTGTTCCGCAAAATTTCTCGAGGCTTCGAGCTGGTGAACGCCATGATGCAGCGGAAGCGATGACTTGAAGCCGCCACCAAACGATATTGTACATATTATCTTGGAATCGCAAATACATTTTGTATTCGATTGCTTCGATCCCCTCGTAGCTTTGATGTTTTTAAGCTGGCCTTTGACCCTAGCTTGGGGCGAAGTGAACAACGTTTAGGAGGATAAGGTCGTGGCATTGCTCTTCGCAACATTCGCGTTTGACAGATGCAGAAGGTCTCGAGGCGCTCTCCGATGATGTGCTTCGATTTCTTGTTTTTGTGTTTGTCGCGGAGTTTTCTGCTTTCGATGACGCGAAGTTTTTTATTTCCAGGTCGCCAATCAGTCTTCGCTGCCAGAAGGCTCCCCGAAGCAAGAACCGTCTTCACGATCCACGTCTGACGTACTTCAAAATGGTAAATTTCGTTCCATCGCTCCGATATCTCCCAATTCTCCAGCGTTTCAGTTACGCAGTTCACGGATTTGTAGACAAAGCGGACGACCGCAAGTTCCTCGAGTTCCAACGGGCGACCGGCTTTTATGTCCTCACCTGTCTGAAGCAACTCGTCGACGCTCATTGGACAGACTCCCTGCTGGTCTAGACTCGGCGTGACCTCCCGCTTCTCAGCCACCGCCATTTTCGTAGTTTTACCCTTCGACGCGCGGTCGCTCGAATTTCTCGAGTTTCCCGAAATGTGTCTGCGAGGCAAGAAACTGAAGGCCTCATCAGATTCAAGCCAAAAGCCTATTGACAGTTCGCGTCCGCCTCCGTCATCACATTGTTCCAGCGGTAAGTCTTGTTCACCATCTCATTGGAACTGAAGATGTTGCGACCTGTTACTAAAAGTTCATTTTCAGATTGCAAAAATGCAGCTGGCAAGGAGAAAACCGATACTTCCACGAAGAAGTCCGTCGAAACCACGCAAACGTCTGTCAAGTCCGCGAAGAACTCTCTGCAGAAGAAACCGAAGGAAGAAGTTGGCGCGAAGAGCTCCAAAGAGCGCCCCTTCCAAACTGCTCCGAAGGCTTCGAAGAGTCCACCGAAGAAACCCATGAGAATGAGGGCGACGGTGGACAAGAAGCCTCAACCCGTGGATGATGAAGATGGCGGTAGCAAGAAGGTGAAGAAGGCCTTCCCGAAGGATTCATCGAAGAAAAGCATCAAAGATGTCCCCGAGAAACGCAGCAAAGGGAAGTCGCAGGAACGCCGGATATCGCGCTACGAGGAGCAAATGTTGCGGAACCCGTTTTCGAGCAACCAAGGGCCGCCGTTGGTTGTGAAACCGACGAGGAAGAGCCAAACCAAGGCCCATGAGGACAGCGATAAGGAGCGTTCGTCAAAAGGAACTGCGAATCCTCCAAGCTCGAAGAGGTGGGATGTTCCCCGGTCGGCGGAACCCTCAGATCGCAGCGAGCAGAAACCATCAGTCCGCAGCGAGCAGATGCCCACAGTCCGCAGTGAGAAGATGCCCTCAGTCCGCAGTGAGCAGAGGTCGGTGGAAATGGTGCCAGATTCCTGTGACATGGAGTGAGTTGATTGCATTCTCTAGCAAAACTAGCAGCGTCGTTTCAGAAGTGATATTGCGTTCTGCAAAACCGATTCCGTCGCCGGTCCTTCGCCGGGCCAACAGGCGTCCGTGAAACCGGAACGCCTCAATTCCGTCGAGCGCAAGCGCGTTTCGCCTCCGCAAGGGTCGAATCGCTCGAGTCGTGCACAATTACAGCTCAAGAAGAAAGAGCCATCACAGAAGGACAAACGGGACCATGCGGACATCCAGGAAGGCGGATTCAACCCGGAGCTGAACCCGTCGGAGATCGAGCGCGCTGAAAGACGACGGAGAAGACACCAAAACAAGGTAACTATGAAATTCTAAAATCTGATTTTTAATTGCGTCATTTCAGGAAGACAACACGCTATACGAAGTCGATCCGTCGATGCCAGAGAAGGACTTCAGCACTTGCAAGATGATCAGCGACCGCGATGCTTTTGCGAAGACCAACATCCCGTTCAAGAAGAAGGCAGTTGAGGCGAAATGATCCCGATTTCCTGTGGTTGTTGCAGGCACATAATAAAAATAAAGCGAAGTAGGCCTAAATGAATCTATGTAATCATTTCTTGCGTTTGTCGGAACAACCTCTTTGTCAACTGTTTGACTGCTCCAGACCTTACTCCCCCATTGCTCTTTGGCAATTCGTCCCTGCATCGGAATCCGAACGACAAAGAACCGCAGAAAGGAACCAAGCGCCTCCCGCGGCACAAAAGACGATGTATGAATATGCAGATGTATGCGAGTGCATAAATTTCCACTCAATTTCGTGACAAAGGAACGATTCGCGTCCAGAAGGGGCCGATTGGTTAGATTTTCAATTTCGGTTCCCAAACTTGGGGGTCCCAGTCTTTCAGGAAACGCCTTCCCCACAGCAACATCAAAGACCTTCCGCCACTTCGCCTGCATCCTCCGCCCGGAAAACTTGTTTTATGTAAATTTTTGTTCCTCACGCGTCGCGCGCGCAAGCACCATTGTTTTATGTGGTGAACAAGCGGCAGCGGCGGCGGCCAATTAGAGTCGAACGCGGGCGTTCGAATTAATTGTTTCCGAGCTGGACGCAGAAGAAACTCGCGGCGAGCCGTGACCGTTTTCTGAATTATCTAATTATGTCCAGAAATGCCCTTAGGGCATCTGCGCGCCTCGGAGGGCGAATCCGCCGCCGCCACCGCCGCAGAGGCGATCGTTAACTAATCTTCGCCATCGTTCTTTCCTTCCGTTCGTGCAGGAAATGTTCTGATCGATTTAATCTAATCGTCGTGTGGGATGCGTTTGTAACTTTTTTCTGTCAGCTGGTGATGGATTCTGCTGGGAAATCGAATGGATCGAGGTTTGGGTTCGGTTGTTCAGAGCGCGATTTTGGAGAGGAACTGGCCCTTTAGACGGAGATGTGTAGGAGGCTTTGAAGTTCAGAATTTAGGAAGTCGTTTGGATTAGTTCAATTAGTTCGATTAGTTGGATTAGTTCGAATTCGATTTTCATGAAGACGCACTGATTGACTCGTGTTTGTCTCCGGAACAATCGACCGCTCTTAAAATAGTCTTGATAGGGAATCTCTGATACCTTAGAACAGTCCACCAGCTCGGAATTTTCCGGGCTTTGATTCCTTCTACTTCCAACGTTTTAAATGTTTTTTGTCTTCGGCTTCTTCCTCCTCTTTTTAAGAATTAATTTTAGAGTTTTTGCATGGTTGAAAAATCCTATTAAAGCCGTTCATGTTCAGTACACCCGAGTTCCTGGAACCACCCCGTAGCGCACCCTAACGCAGTCCTCTGTTCTTCATTGACCACGCTGTTCCCCAAAACAAAGATCAACACGCGAAAACATCCTCTTTTCCGTTCCGCCGCTTGCACTTTCCTCGAATTCATCCTCGGCATGAGATATTACCCGTTCCCCGACGGCGATCAGAGCCCCCGATCGATAGATCCATTTGCCTATCGGCGGCGTCTTCTTCGGGTGGTTGTTTTTTCGTGTTTTCCCCCGGACGCGTTGCATAATGTTTTCGAAACGCTTCGGTCGGGGCAAAAGAGGGTGGCTGGAACAGTTGGCGAGCACACACACGGCATGAGAGGGTCCTTTGATGCTCTCTGGGTGACTGTTGTGCTGCTTCCTGTGCGGCGTCGACGTGCGGTAGACTGAAGAGACACATTAGAGTCAGACATTAAGACAACCGTCTTTTTGCATAAACATATTTTTGGGTTCTTCGCCGCCGCTCGGCGGCCGCCGGTCGCCCTGTTGTCAGTTGGACCCTCTTTTTCTGTGATTGGGTAAGAAGCAGCCTCACCTGTGTGTTTACAGGGAACCACGCGGAGTTGGAGGGTCAATAGAGCAGTTTCCTGGGTTCCTGATTCGATTTAGAATCCATTCTTTGCGTTTTGAGATAGAGAAGGTGGGTCTTTGTGGAGACTTTGGGCATTAGATTCGGTGTGTTTAGGTAAACGATATTTGAATTAGAGGCCACTTTGGTGGGGTTAAGAACATTTTTTGGAAGAAGATGCTTCGGCTTTCACCAGATAACTTAGTATTCCAGTTTATGGGACATCGTTGGAGAACTCTAGTCAATACCTCAAGAATTAATCTGTTTTCTAAACTCTCAATCTCCCTGAACCTAATCACCGTGATCATCTCGAGATTCCAAACCCACTGGCCGCTACGCTCTATCCCACCGTCCTCCCCTCTCTGTCTTCGCCACGGTGCGGCGCGCCTCTTCGACTCTCGCCTAATTAAGTCGTTTGCCGACAGTTCCAATCCATCATCAAAAACTGCGCTTTTTTGAAATCGCGCGACCACGAAAGGGCGTCGAGAGAACGGCGCGGCGGCGGCGCCGCGAATCGCCGATTCCGGTTTGCATTCTATTAAACAAATTTTTCGCGCACTCGTTATCTCAATGCGATCGCTCTCCACTCACTCCTTCTCGCCGCTCGCGCACGCCTAACGAGATTTCGAGAATATTCATATGTGTAGCGGCGGCGCACTGTGCAGCCGTTAGAAACTCGCGTTTTTCTTTGGACTCCGCGATCTGTAGGCAAGATGCTGATTTTTGTGATATGGAGACCGGTTGGGCTGGAGTCTTAATTGTTCTGGGAAGGATTGGGATGGTTTTGGGAGACGTTATCTTGGCTAAACATACAGAATTATTTTAACTATTTAAATTTTTGGTTTTGAAAGCTTTTGGAGTAAAGACAAATTTTTGGATTTCGCTCTTCTTTTCGTGTATCTCTTTAGATTTTCTTAGATGTTTTCCATGGCGGCACTAGCGCCGAAACTAATTCTATTTTTAACTAGTTTTAATTCAGAATTGCTCCACATTTCCGACCTTGAAGGCTAAAAAACTTTTGTTTGTTGGTTGTCTTTTGTTGGTTTTAGATTTTGATTTTACGCCTCATATTGCTGCATAATACTGCTCATCCACTGCGTCAACTTCCAAAGATTCTCTCAAAAACCGTCAACACTTAATCATTTCTATGCCCACTCCAATCATCCCATCTTAACGGAATACAGTACCACGGTCACTCTTAGGAGTCAGTCACCAGTTCTTCACCCCTAGGCACTTAGCCATCATCAGTCATTCGACATTCTGACAGAGTCCAAAATTAATTCAATTATACAATGCTTACAGTGGCGGCGTCGCAGTGCGGCGAAGCACCTGTGCATACATTCAGCAGCGCCCCGAGGAGCCAAAGGGTCTTCCTTCCTTCCGCCCTCCCGCTCGCACTTCGCGCACTATCCGGTTTGATTGCGTAACGGTCCGCCGCCGTCGTCGTCGACGTTGGCGGCGAACTCGCGCTCGCATTAATTAGTTAACGTTTTGAATGATGCGCGTGCGACGATTCAAAACAAGCCGCTGGGCGCAGAGGAGCGATTGGGCGCGCGGCGCCTACAAGAGGCGACTGTGGAAGAAGGCGGTTGAATATTCCATGTACTGTTTTTGACATGTTGCTTGCGGCGACGCCCGGACCGAGCGCCCGGCCGGCTGGGATACGGTACTTGTTTTCGTAATTAATGTGTAGCGGTGCATGGAATATTTTATTTTGGGAGTTTGGGGCGAGTTGGGAGTTCTCAAGGAACACTTGTACGTAGTGGAAGTTTGAATTTCTCGATTTTTAGAAGGGATAGTCATTGGAAAACCCTTGAAACATTGAATTTAGAATTTTAGATTTCATGAATTGATAACTCCATTTCTTAAAGTAGGCTTTCATAAATTTAGGGTTTACAAAGAAACGCCAAAATTCGCGCGTTTATTGGTCTATAAGTATTTTTGTCTTCAGGAGCATTCCGATCCTGCATTTTTTGATTCATTGTTTGAATTTCAAAATTTCAAAAACGTCTCAGGTTCACAGTCCCAGACTTTCAGGGCCCATTCTTCAAAGTTGGCTTCTACCTAATTCGTTTTTGTCTTTTGCTTGTCCTTAAAGTTCTCGTCGCTGAGTTCGTTACAAACGTAAAAGAGTGTAAATATTCGTATTTTTGAACCTTGAAATCTGGAACTTGTCGGGTGAAGCACATTTAGTTGCCCGTGAGTTTTATGATAATAGTGAAGTCTCAATGTTCGTCCTCTAAAACTTCGCTTTATCCTCCATCAGGTTTTACTCTTTTTTGCCAGCTTCATCACATTTCGCATCTTCCGGTAAATCTTTAATTTTTGCTTAAGCTACCGCCACCCTATTTTAACCCATCAGTTTCCAAGTTATGCTCTAAGAACCGTCTTTTGTGGTTGCTGAAGTGGCATATGAAAGTATTTCTGGTTTCATGTAAAGATCTCCATCGAACCCATTTCCAAAGCCCCCTTAACTCCTGCCCCCGGTATCACCACCGTAATCCGTGCAAACTCCAAACAATTTCTGGCGTTGATAAATGCATTCCAATGAACACAGGCAAAGTCGAATGGTGTCCCCTCTCCTGCCCAATGATGATGTTGTGCGCAAATAGAAAACCGGAAAAATTAGGAGAAGGACAGTTGAATATTCTATGTGCTGTTTACGTTCTGATGTTGATTACAGTGTGCTGGTGATGGTGTACAGGCATACTGTAGTCTCAATGAATGTTCGGACTCTTTTGGACCTCGACTTCTTGTGACCGTGTACAGTGCCTAGTTTAATCTGAATTTCTGCCAAAATCACCAAAAGCCAAGTTCTCCAACCCTTCGCCCCAGCTCCGACCCCAGCATCCAATCGCCCGGGGTCGCGTTTTTCATTCCTCGCCCGCTTTTGCATATCTAATTTGGCCGCCGCTTCTCCCTTGGGAACATGCAAATTTCGGTCTTGGTCGCCAAATTAGCCCTTCTTGATTGGCTCATGGCTTTTTGGTTGCTGGAGGCACTCGTCGCCGTCGTCGACCCTCTTTTAACTACTTTGTTATTCATCGGCCGCTCATTCCGACGGCGGCGGCGGCGACGACGCTCAAACCCGTGCGGCGACAGCGGCATTGCCGAGTTTCACTTTTCGACTAGACGCCGAGTCTATCAGACAATGGGACTCTTTTTGTCTGTCGACGGATGATCAGATGACTTCGCCGAACAAAAGTGTTCCTCGCCGTTTGATTAATCGCGCCCGAGGAACGTTTGTGGGTTCATTAATGTTTAGAATGGGCTGGAAGAGGGTTTTCGCGTTTAGGAGACTCTTTTGGACCTTTTTGGTTTTTGTAGGAAATCTTATCTGATTAAGACGTTTGTTTCAGTTTCATGACAAGATTGGTTAGAGCTTACCTGGACATTTGGTTTGTTTAGTTGCATAACAGGTCTCGGATCTTGAATGCATTACTTAATTGGTTAAATACATTCTTAGGATGAATTCTGATTGCCATCGCAAGCCTCGAATAATTTTAACACGATGAGGTTCTCCGAGTTAATTCGAAAATTCGTATTTTTGATCTTTCCAATACGTTTTCATTCCGAGTTTTCCGCAGTCGGAATCATTCTTAACAACGAAAGTGAGTTTTGGCGTTGCTCTCGATCTGATCGTTTGAAACATTTTTGGAAAGTTTTATAGGCCACAAGACCACGTTTCCCTTTTAACACCTTTAAAGGCATTCTCAAGATGCCAATGTTCAATTCTCCTTCTTTATATTTAAGCTTCTCGAATTTGTCCTCTACGCCCTTGTTCAAAGCTGCCCATTCCCGAAACCTCTGAAATCAGCTGACGTCCTCGAGCCCTCGTCGATCCATTAGACAGTCAAACACATGTGCTTACGAAATTAAGGATAGAACGCGGTGGATTACCCATAATAACAACGCGTCGGCTGTTGCCCATGATGATGCGGCCGGGTGGCGGGAGCAGCCAGCAGGTAGTCAGAACCGAGTCCTACCTCACTTGACTACCCCATGCCTACTACTTTTCTATTTCAACCCGGCCGCATCGATTGATCGCTGCACTCGCGCACACTTAATCACATTGTTTTCCCTATTGACGAGGAGGCGAACCTGGCGATGTGCCGCCCCATCGATTTCGAAAGGGTCGCCCGTTTGATTATAGGCAGGTTGGAGGAGTAAAGTGCGTTCTCCTTGGCTCCGCGTGTTTTCGAACTTTTCGTGTTGGGTGGAGGCGGTAATGGACTTTGGGAATCTGGGTGGAAGTTGGGTTAAAACGAGATTTTGAAAGATCTGCTGAATTTGTGAAAAGAAGAACTATGGAATCTTGGCGTTAGGAAATAGGACGGTCCTGAAGAAAAGTGGTTTCTGGTGTCTTTCGCTCTTTGTTCCTGATATTTTGTTTTTTGTTCTGTGGGACTTCTGCCCCCAATTACTCAAAGGTTACTAAGATTCAAAGTTTTGCGTGTTTTTGCGTTGTCTTGTTGATTGGGTAACCCTAAATTAAATCCACAACCTTTACTGCTCAGATCCACGTTTTTTGGTGTTTAAAGAACTTTCCTTTATATTTTTTATGATTATTTTCATTTTTGCATCCTGAGTATTCACATCCAACATCCTGAAACAATACCTTATCATCCCCATTTTTGGAATCCGGACCATTCATGTCCAAAGCGGTTCCACTGACTCTTACAGTTCCTTAATTTCCCCAATTTCCCGTCACAATCGAGACCAATCCAGACGTCCCAGAAAACAGTTTTGAATGCAAGTGTTCAGTTGGGAGTGCATTCAGGTAAACATTCCCCGTTATCAGAATCCCCAAAGTCGCTTCCAGATAACCTTCCTCCTCCTCCTCGTCCCGGGCGCCTCACTCCCTGCCGCCGACTTGGAAGTCAACACCGCCACTATTCAAATTTCGGTCCCAATTAACGCGAGTTGCATTCAAATCGGTCCTCTTCCGCGCGGCAACCTCCCGAGAACCCACCCTCTTCCTCCTCCTCGCTTCCGGCTCTGCAGCCCTCGCGTGGCAGCAGCACCAAGCCATCACCGACTCATCTCTATTAACACAAACGAAGGCAGGAACGCGACTACACGAGAACGAGTCGGCGAGAGTCGCGAATGCAAATTTCGCGTCGTCGACGACGACGTCTTCAGTCGAGAAGAAGAACTGCCGAGTCAGTCGACTGACTTTCCATCGTTTCCTGTCCTCGCTTGTGTCATAGCGACGTCGCCCGACCCGAGTATACCGGTCTTCTTCTTCTTCCTGCCTGCCTTCTTCTCACTTCATCTCCTCCTCGGCTCCTTATCTCGCTACCACCCGTTCTGTGCGCGGTGAAGCGCTCGCGACAGCCGCCGAAGACACGCCCAGCCGGGTCGGACCCTCTCGCTCGCCGCTTCTCCCTCCCGCTGACTGATAATATGCAAATGTGCCACACGACCACAGGCACACATACACTCACACTCACGCCCTAGCGCCTTCGGCTGGCGCGGCGGCCACTTTTTGCAGTCTCTTCTCAAAGTTCTCCGCTCCTCTTTAAAATCCCTTTGTGTTGCTTCGGGGTGCTGAACCCGCCACGCCGAGGGAGTGCAGAGATTTGCATTTTCCCAAGGCCACCCGGACCCGGCCGGGTTCCCCCTGCGAGTTCTTGTTGCAACCTGCTGGGTTCGCGCGCTGCGCAGATTTGAAAGTCGGCAATTTGTGACGGCGAGAGGTAAGTTGCCGAGTTTATGAATATGGGCAGCACGGGGCGATGAGAATGTGTTTATTTACGCGGAAAAGCCGAAGAACGGGACACCTTGTTTTGAGGCTTTGCGAGGGAGAGGGGAGGCGGAAGAGGAGGAGGTGATACGCGGAGGAGGAGAAGCGGTTTAATTGATTGTTGGAGAAGGTCGGGTCGCCAATTAAGATGGGTTTCAATGTTGCAGACTATGGTTTATGGGGAACGAGATCAATTCTTGGTTTTTTGGTCTTGTTGTAGCCTGTTGGGAACTGATTACTACGGGCTTGTTTTAGTAGGGGAGGTTTTAGTGGAATTCGTTGGTTTTCAGAGATTTGATTTATTAGATTTAGCTCCAAGATAACAGAATTAAGTTATTTTGATTCGATTTATATTATGAGAGTTTTGCCAATGTTGATTGTCTTAGCAACGGTAAGATAACCCCAGCATATTTTTTGGAAAGCGGTTCGATTCGTTTTTGCATATTTGATCCCAATGGTTTAGACCGGATTTTTAGAAGTTGGAACAGTTTGTTTTTATCAATTTTTCAAATTTCAGATTTTGTTTCCAAGTTCATTTCTGATTCCTCTCCCTAATCTTTAAGCAAACTCCAAAACCTCTCTCTTCTGACTCCCCTTCCCACTCCTCCCATGCTCCATCCAAGTTTACCCACACTTATCATCCCAACATTCCTCTAATTTCCGCCTGCACCACTCATCAATCATCTCAGAATGTATATTCCTGCACTCCTGCAGTACGATCCTGGCGAACACTCTGCGGGCCGTCCGCGTCCTGGCTGCGCTCAAAAACGCGCTAATGGCCCGCGTCACTAAATATTCAAAAGAAGCCGATTCCTCTCCTTCTTCTCCTCCTTCAGCTTCCTTCCATTCTTCTCCCTTTCGACTTCTTCTCAGTCGTCTTGACGCCGCCGGCGGCGGCGTTCGGTGTTCCCGCACGTTTTCAGCGGCCGCCGGCGGCGGCGGTCGCATCGCGCCATGCATAAATAATTCGCCTGCGGCTCTCACGCGGCGCTCGTCCCCCAAAATGTGATTTGCATATTCGATGAATGAATATATGTGTGAGCTCGGGGCTCTGGCCTCGCCACTCCAGTGACTCCCTGGCCAGCGGTCGTTGTTGTCTTTGTCGGTAAGTCGCTTTTTCTGGCTCCTGTGGGGAGACCGTTTGGGAGTCTCTGGGTCTCAAGAGTTACTTAGGCGATTTGAGTTGTTTACTAAGGTGTTTGGGGATCAGCTCGGAGCGGAGATCTTTTAGATTCCAATTAATTGCGAAGAGCTTTTTTCGTTAGGAATTTCTGGATTTAAGACGTAAACCGATTAGCCACGTTTAATCTGAAGCTCTTCATCATTGTGCTGGACAAGTTTCGAAAGCTTTGAATGAAGTGGAGTAGGTTGCTCAGAGCCCACGTTTTGCAAGAATTCAATTTTTGAAGGGGATTGTGAAACTCCACTTTAATCAGTTTTCTAATCTGCTTGGAACAACGTTCACACTCTTATTTTCTTCCAATTTCTCTTAAAATCTACTTTTTTGCAAAGTTCAGTTCAGCAAAAAAAATCTTCGCTTTTACTTTTCTGTATATTCAAGGACGTCCGGCAAGAAAACCATTCAAAATGTCACTTTCGTTGCTTTGTGATTCACCCCTCAACGGCAACCTTCCCACGTCAAACGCGAAAATCGATTCTTCTTTTCCGTATTTGCATATCGGTATCACTGCTGACTGAGTGGGTGGCTTGTTCGGACGATGTGGGTTCATTGGGAATTTTGCCGTTTTAGATTTTCTGGGATAATTGAGAAAATCCTTTTAAACATTTAAATAGAGCACAGGATTTTTGATGAAAAGGTGCAAATTCCAGCACTCTGTTTGCAGGCTAATTTCGTGAATGCCTTCTTCATCTTCTAAATTCTTTCAAGTCCGGCCTTCATAGATTCTTGTAATATAGTTATTTTTTGTCTTCTGACTTCTTTCTCTTAATCATGTTTTGACCATTTAGGTTTTTTCCTTTAAAACTATTATTTTTGAACTTTTGAGTTTTTCATGTAACCAGTCCGGTTGGCTTGTTTGTGCTCAAGCCCTTTCCCCCTTGTTCTTAAATCTTAAAATCCACTTTTGCCTCTGTCCTCCGCCAACCCGAAACTAACCGAATTCCACTTTTTGTGTCCGGACCTATCCTCGAGTTTCAACTTTTTGCTGAGTTCATCATCCAAATCGAATTCTCCTCTCTTCTCCCACTGACCCCTGAAGCCTCGCCCTTCCCTCTCCGAAGCCCCTCAGCAGTGTTTAGACTGATTTGCATATGTAAATATATTGATCGATTGAGAAAGCGAGCCGCCGCTCCGGGCCGCCGCCGGTGCACCAAGAGAGCACCACGGCCCACCGGCGGGCTGATTATGTCATTACGCGCGTGCGCAAATATCATCGAAATGTTTGCGGAGAGATGGAAGGAGCGAAGGACCAACGTTGCGAGAAGCGGCGGAGAAGTGAACGGAGGGCCGCAGCAGCCGCGACACACGAAACGACGGATCGAATTGAAGAGTGGATGGAATAGGAGCGCGAGTTGACAGTCGCCGTGCGCGAGAAGTCGAGTGTCACCCGCCGCTGCCACCACAATTTGCATTTCTGCGCGAGTTTTTGAATAGGCGAACCCAGGTTGAGGGGAGATTCGCTCCGTTTGCCGAGTTTCGGGAGTTTAGAGCTGTGGTTGCGGTTTTGAAGGGTGATCAGGTTAGAAAGGAATAGGTTCTTTGGTTGCTGAGATTATGGGATCGGCTTGGGCAGCCGCCCAACAGTCAGTCCAGATTCTATGCAAATACCGAGCAATCTACTCGTTCCTGGTTCCTTGCATCGTTTCTCCTTATATCCTTTGCTCCCGAAATCTCATTAACCACAATCGCAGCGGTTTAATTCGAATTTTAACGTTTCGTCGCTGGTCAGGTCGCCGCGTAATTGAATCCTTAATTGAAACACTTCATATAGTTTGGGCTGCAAAGCGTTGTGGGGAGTCGCTTGCAAACTCAGCCCAGGGAATGCTCAGTTTTGGTCGAAGAGAGTGGATGCCGTTTTGGTAATTTGTTAAAAGGAATCCTTTTGATATTGGTCTTATTGATGACTCTTTGTGGTCAGAATTCGCCTCACCACCTTCCATTTAACGTGACAGTTAGGAATAACTGTTGTTAACTTCAGAGTCGGTTTTCAAAAAGGTAGCACACGTTCGAATTTTGTACAAACCAGGTTTGTCCTTTTAACATGTTCCTTGAGCAATTCATTGATCTGTATTCACTGAGATTCCACAAGCCCTCAAGATCTCCGTTTCTACACCTTTACTGTTATTCGGGCCCATGCACCCACTTGATCCCTTCCAACCCTTCTCCTTCGCGACTTCCCGAGATCTCCCAACCTTCCCCTCAACCCTCCGAACTAATCGTTTATGATCCTTGCAGGAGCCTCCATAAAATCAGCTCTTAATGAACGTCGACTCCGCTTTGCCGACGTTCTCCTCCTCCTCCAAACTCAAACGTTCTCCTCTCGCTTGCCCTTCGCCCCTCGCTCGTCCCCGGTGGTAATGGCCGCCGACGATCCGTCGACCTCCACGGCGACGCATCCGCGGAACGACGACGACTCCGGACTCGGATTGTCGTTCAACAGCAGTTTCTGCGGCGGCGGCGGAGGCAGCGGGAGCGGCTCCTTAGCCGCTTCGTTCGTCGACGAAGAGATGCCCTCACGACCCCACACGTCGAATTCGAACAAGTCGCTGAATCGTGGGTTCTTTCGCTGTGTTAATTCATGAATATGCAACGAGAGTCGCTTCGCGAGGACGACGCCTAATGGCTTCGTCGCCAAAAGCAAAAAGCGCTCGACAAATTGCGCGCCGGAGTCATCGGTTGCCTCGGAGGTCGCCGGCGCCGCTCCGAGCCCGGCTCGATGCAAATATGCATGCATAATTTCGCGAATGCATTTGTGATGGTCGCATAGCCACAATGGCCGCTTGGCGGACTTTATAAACTTGTGTTTGTTCGACTTTTGGGGACCCGGAAGGGGCTGAGGCTTTGAAGGGACCCGAATAGGCCATGGTTAGATGTGAGCCTTAAGGCACTCCAGAGATTCTGATCCAGTTCCCTTAATTCAGCTTCTTAGAAGTTATCGTATCGAATCCAATCTTCGTTTTTCGAAAAACCGAAATTAAGAATTCCCTCTTCCTGTCCTATAAAACCGAATGTTCACCATAAACCCACGTGCCGAAGAACCAAAAACACGGCGTCAAATCAAACGCATTGCAATTCCTCCTTGTACCTAAACAAGATCCTTTGCAAAACCAGTTTTGGCCGCTAAACCTATTTACAAATTGCCTAGCGTTGCACAGAACGTAATCACATTCAAGCTCCTCAGAAACATAAGCACATTCCTAACGACAAACAGCGAACTTTTTTTCAAATCCCTCAACTAGATCTTTCAGTGAGTTCGGACGAAGTCTCTCCATCAGCTTCCAGCATCCCCTCGCAGCTCCTAACTCAGATCAACGGCTCTCGACGGTCGTCGTCGTCGTTGGGCACGGGTAAACGAAAAGCACAACCACCGAAGAAACTCATTATCGATGAGGATACTGTAGGCCAGGAGCTCTAAGATCAGTTCTAATCAGGGTCCTTTTCAGTCACTGTCCATCTCCCCCGAAACCGGCGAAGCGGTCACCACTCCCGACATCCTATCCGGGTCGACTCCATTTACGAGTACCCCGAAACCTCAGGTTTTAAACCCAACTCCCTCCTCCAACGTGCCTTCTTCCTCCTCCGTCGCCGCCAAATCAGCTACCGCTTCCTCGAAACCTCCCGCCACTGCTCTCCAATCCTCAGAAGCCGCCGCGCTCCAGTCGATGGTGGAATCGATTCTCGCAGTCACAGGTGAGTTCCTCCTCCCGCGCCGCACGAAAACTGGTTCCGCCGCGGCGACTGCGGTTTTGACTCCTTGTTAAGCCTGCACTTGTTGACTCACTGCTCACAGAGATTCTATTTCAGGCTCGAATGTCGCCGCCGCCAGCGCGAACTCGGCAAGTTATCCCGACGCCAGTGCCCAGGCGCTTCTCGGCCTTGGCATGATTCCGTACCTGAACGCGGCGGCTGCGGCCGCCGCCGCTGGCCAGCTGGGGAACTCGGTGGCTCCTGCAGCCTCTTCCGCTTCTCCCGTCGTGCCGAAAACAGGTATGTTTGTTTGGATCGAATAGTGGGAGATAGGGCGGAAAATAGGTTGTTTTGGGGTGGCGGGTTGAATTCAAAAGACCGAAATGTAGGTTCGGGATTTCTGACAGTCCAGAAACCGTTTTCCGCAAATCTGTAACGGCCACTATTTGCGTGATTCGGGGATGCAAAAGAAGCTAATTTGCAAAAATATGGGCAATTAAAGAGATCATTCGAGCAAAGACTTTGCGTTTCGGTGGAAGGAGTGTTATGGGCGTAAAGCCTTATATAGTCTCTGCCGTCCACAGTTGGTGTTTGCTGCCAGCATCTTAGCAACAGTTGATTTCCACGAGTGGTCGACCGACTGTTGGAACCAAACGTGGAAAATCCCACGGTTCCAAACACCGACTGTTGGATATCTCCGTTGCGGGATTAGCAACGGCTGGTTTCAACAGTTGCTCGCCGGTGCTAATACCAAGTGTGCAATAGCTCTCTTTTGCTCGAGCAACTGTGGGACACTCTGACACCAATTTCTATTTTCCTTAATTCTCCTCTTTCCAGATTCATTCAAGTCCAACGGCCACGGTGCCTCCGTGTCTTCCGCCGCCGCCAACCGCCTCACAAGTGCCTTCCAACAATCCACGCCGACTCCTCCACCGGGTACTACAGAAACGGGAATGTCGGTTGCGGCGGCGATCTCCGCGCGGAAGCGGAAAGCGGCTGCGTTGCTTGAATCCGCCAACGGAACCGAGATGGAAGCGAAGGAGCGGAGTGACCTTGAAGAGTTGGAGAACTTCGCCCAGCTGTTCAAGAAGCAGAGAATCAAGTTTGGTGAGTTTTTTGGTCTTCGGGTAATTTGATGGACTCTTAATACAGCCGCCCTTTGCGTCATCCCTGAACACCTCTCTTAATCGCATCATCCCGACCCAATCTCTGACGCCAGAAATTCGCCGCCGCAGTGAAAGTGCGAAAATATGTCGATTATGTATCTCCAGCGCGCGAGTCGCTCTTCCCGCGCATGCCCGAGATCCATTGTGTGTCAGTTGCTGTGTGCAAACTAGTAAATGCACTTGAACGCGTGTTCAGGTGCAGACGGAATCTGGGTATTTGCGCATAACATCTCTTCTTGCATGTTTAGGAGTAGTCGCTGAGCATTATGAGTCACTGCGATCAGCCAGGTGAGGCGTTGAGCGCTTGGGAAACAGATAATTTCGAATCTTGAAGATTTCAATCTATTCAATTCTTCCGTTTCAGGTTTCACTCAAGGCGACGTCGGCGTGGCATTAGGCCGCCGTTACGGGACCGACTTCTCCCAGACGACGATTTCCCGCTTTGAAGCTCTAAACCTCAGCTACAAGAACATGTGCAAGCTGCGTCCTCTGCTCACCGAGTGGCTCGAAGACGCCACGGAAGCCATCTCCAAGGGCCAGTCCATCTCCGAGTTCCTCAACGCCGCGCCCGTCGACTCCAAGGCGACGACTTCGGCCCAACCAACACCATCCACGGTGCAGCAGATCGTCGCCGCCGCCACTTCGTCGCTTCCAATTCAGGTTGGAGCTAAACTGCCGTCGTTGCATGCGAAGACTGGCATCTTTTTGTTTTACGGGCTTGTCCTGGTGCTTGCTAGATGGATTCGTGCTAGACGACCTTACCTACAGTACCCCCTGCCTCCCCCGCTTACCTCTCCTTTGTCCACCTCAGATGCCGTGACCGAAAGCTGGATCGACGAGATCGAGTTCGAGGAGAATCGTCTTCAGAGGTTCCGGAAACTCACCGCTTCTTTTCCCTTTATTGACGACGACCCGAAAATCGTAGTGAAAAGAGCAGCTTTCGTGATCCCCGAACCCAAGAAAGCCCCAAAAAGCCCAAGTCCGTTCAAAGCCTTAAAAGACCGTTTCCTAAGAAGACGGAAACTGGACATTGACCACAATTTGGTGTCCTCTTACGCCAGAGCTCGATTCCGACCCCACATGCAAAAACCCAAGGACGAGTCCCCCGACATGCCTGGGATAAGCCGCCACCTGACAGATATGCTGGACGAGGTCCAAGATTCCAACGTTGTGGAGGATTTCGGACTCTCCGCCGCCGAGGAAGATCCCGACGCGGAGGAGTGGACGAACTTCCATTGGAACGGCCAGGAACGGCCTTCTCTGATAGAACTTGGGGTGGAGGACGAGGCAAGGTGTTTCTGGAACTGCGAGATCTGGAACACGGCCCACTACAACGGTGGAATGGCATGGCGGGGGACTGGGTCCATTCTGGCCTACAACGGAGACCGGGACTCGGAGACCGTTTGGAGTCCGGGGTCCTGGAACTCCACGGCCTACAACATGAGTCTTCTGATCGATTTGGAGGAGATTATGGAACTCGAGAAGATCGGGAATGCGGACAGTTTACATCCCGAGCCCGATCTTGACCCCCATCCTGAATTTTGAGTGGACGTCGAATTCTTAGCCTTAAGAAGCGTCCGCAATTCTTGTTTCGTGACACAACCAGATCTCCTTTTCCAGCTTAACCTCTCCAGATTCCAGCATTCCATCTCAGACATTCTTCTCTCCTCATCCGTCTTTCCCGCCTCTCCTTTCTGTGTTTCTCCCTCGTTTCCTGGTGCTAACATGTGTGGTTGTGTTTGACTGTGCTCAGAAATCCATTAATAAACTTCTTCTCTTCTCGTCGCTTTCCTCCTTTCCCGGGAACCTTTGGCTAGCTAGAACGGAGTTAGATCACTCGAGTTTTCAAGTCGCGTCGTCGAAACAGGACACAAGCCGCTTTGTCCCCGCTTGCTTTTGAACCTCGCATCCAAATTCCTCTTTCCGCTAACCTCGAAACCATTCTGACTTCTGCGTTTTCCAGCACCAGAATGGCCAATCGAGTCACATCGACGTACGGAAACGGCGCAAGCGAACCAATCTGGACATCTCGCAGCGAACGGCGCTCGACGCCTACTTCCAAGTCAACAGCCGCCCGGACCACGAGAGAATGAGCGAGTTGGCGGACGTTCTGGAACTGGACCGCGATGTGAGTTTCCCTAGAGCATGTAGAATCTAAGAAAGTGTTCAGGACCACAAACCCCGACACATTTAGTCCCAAATTTTAAGGTAAAGCTTAAAGTTTTCTGATTTCCAAATTTCAGACCCGTTTTCTCCTGCACCATTCAACGAAATCTCGGGCTTTCGAAGCTAAAATCTGCTCTTTTCAGGTCGTGCGAGTCTGGTTCTGCAACCGAAGACAGAAACTCCGCAAAGAGTAGCCTCCGCTTGACCCAGCCTCGTCCTCCCTCCCTCCATCTGCATTTCGCCTCGTCCTCAACACCACCTCAGAGTCTTTCACCCTCATCACCACAGCGCCTTGTATTTGTTACATTTCAACTCCGTTCAAGTGGCCTTTAGTCTCCTCCTCCTCCTCGAATCTAGCCAAATCTCTCCTCGCATTATGCAAATTGTAGTCATTTATCAGATTTCTTCTCCGCATTTTCGCGTCGCTCCCAGTGTTGTGTCTTCCTCTCCCGACCCCGTGTTATCCACCCACCCCGAACCCAAAGGAGAATCGTTTCTGTCAACAGATTTTTAGACTCAAAATTTTATGAACATTTATTTTCGCGGGTTTTCGTGCTTCGTCACCGAGAAGCGAAGAAAGTGACTTCTAATAAGCGATTCTTTTCCCAGAAACCGATGAGATTTTTCTATTCTACCCCAGCCCTTCCGTCCCCTTCCGCCTCCCAGCGACCCCCGAGTTTAGAACAGATTTGTTTTTATTTTGTTGCATTTTTCATCAGCGCCTTTAGCTACCGTAACCCTTCGGACTCTCTCCCTCTGTCTGCATTTGTAAGCTATTTCTGAGAATTGCGTTTATGAAAACAAAGAGCCTTTATGTGATATGTAATAAAGTTTCTAAGGAACGGAGTTTATGAAGTGTAGTGGGGAGATGGGCGTCAGAAGCGGCGTCAGAACACGGAAGATATATACACAAATGAAACTTGGGAGAAGACCAAAAGATAACTGGCAAAGACACGAATACGCCATTTCTGAAACACCCCTAAACTAGCGCGACCAACCGGCCAACCGACCGCGACGACGCCAGAACTAACGAATGACGTTCGAGCCTGTCAGACACTGTCACCAGTCTGGTAAATCGCCTAGAAATGTCAAGCATTTTTGTCTGTCACCTTACTGAAGAGCGGTTGTCCCAAGCCGCGCCTCTGGTCACGGTTCTTGGCGCTACCCATTTCACGAAACCACCTCCGATAAACCTATACACATTTATGGACTACGGATAGCAGAGCACAAAATAAGGATAGAAACAACACGATATTGGTAAAGTAAATTTATCAGAGGTTAAGCAACGAGGCAACGGCTATGATAGGGCTTGTCCTCAAACATCGTACTGTCCTTGAGCGTCCAAACCTCTTCGTCGTCATCGTAGATTTCGTCAAACCTCTCGAGGCAAGCTTGACAGTGCTTCTGCTGAACAGTTTCCGACGCAATGGAAGCGCTCTTCTTGGCTGCATCCTCCTTCTTGACGGGTTCTCTCTTGGTACCGGACTCCAGCAAACCAGCCCGCACGGACAACTCGTAGAAAGACTGAAAAGAAAAATCAATAGAACCAGTACTAGGGATCTTTGAATTTACCTTGCGAGATGGGTACCACTGCCGCGACTCCATGGAATCCGAAGACTTCAGCTTCTTCAGCTTGATCTTGACGTGGTCGTCCCTGTGACGAGTTTGCAGTTCTTCGGAAAGGCCTTCGTAGTTGAGTCCGCACTCTTTGCAGCAAACAATCGTCGGCTTGAGGATCGAGTCGACGACGCTGCGGTAACGCATTCCGAGCACAGCGGGATGCGGGTTGTCGAGGAGATTCTCAGGAGGTGCATTGAATCCGTTGTTGAAGGGCGATGCAGTTGGAGACGGCATAGGAGCGGCCTTGTGGGATTCAGCGGGAGGACTGCCTTGAAGGACACCCTGCTTCTGGAGCTTGCGCAAGAAGCTGAAAATGTCTTCGGAAGCACCATTGGATGCTGCTATGTCGGAAAGACCAGGAGCCAGCACAGGTTGAGGGCACGAGGCCACTGGATGCTGCTGGGTTGGAGGCGCCATCGGATGCGCCTGAGAGACCATCGGAGGAGGCGTCATCGGGCAGAACGTCGCGGGAAGACGAGGATCCAACAGAGGAGGAGGGCGCATCCAAGGAGAGGCCATTGGATGTTGCTGGGTAGACGGCGCCATTGGATGCGCCTGAGGAACCATCGGAGGAGGCGTCATCGAGCAGAAAGTCGCGGGAAGACGAGGAGCCAACAGAGGAGGAGGGCGCATCCAAGGAGAGGCCACAGGATGCTGCTGGGTAGAAGGCCCCATCCGATGCGAAGTCTTGGAACGCTTGTAAGGGACAGCTTCGGACTTCTGCGAATACTGACGCTGGTGCTGACGGTGGTGCTGACGCTTCATGTTGCCAGAAGGGTTTTGCATTTGGTTGTTATGTTGATCCTAAGTACGTACTCTTATATAAGTATTTAATGTAATGCGTTCTCATAAAGCATCAGTTAACAGGTACAGGATCTCCCTCTCAAGCATAAGTGCAGGTTTTTACGAACTGATGCTCTCGAGCAAACATCACAACAAAAGCATTGCTTTACCTTGCGACCAGCGCTAATCCTGACAGGACCGTTCTGGTGGGATTCGCTAGGGGGCATCGGCAGCGACCAGTTCGGGTTGCAGAACATGCGGATCTTCATCTGGTCGTTGTAGGAGAGCTCCAGGCGCTTCGGCCTAAATGAACCTCGATAAGACTGATAACATGTATAGAGAACTTACCTTTGTTCACAGCCAAAATCTTCGCCCATTGTATCAGCGAGAAGTCGAGCGATTGGTTGACAAGAAATACCTGTAATGCAAAACAAAGGTTGTAAAGCTGATGATAAACTATTTCTAAGACACGCGAAGATTATTTACTCGTAAACAGGTAACAATTAGTAACAAAACAACTTCCGATCTGAGAAGGTCGAGCGTTCCTCGAAAAAGCCAGACGAAGGAGAGTCTCCAGCAGCCGCGACCGACCGTCTCACACACCTGCCGACGTGAAATGGCCCACCGCACGACCACTTCGCAGCGCGCCCGAGTCTGAAATTTTTAGACGCCTCCGTCAGACCTTATTAGCCTCCACGACACGTTCCACTTCACCGGATCCTAGGCGAGTCTATTAGGCCCAGACGCCAAACCAGACGCCTAGGCCACGCACACAGATATGCCCTCACTGGCATCGCTTCGCCCGTCGTCGCACCGTCGTAGGTAGACACTTCGGTCCAGACCCAATAACGACCAAATGAAACCTGTATCTCTCCACTTTGTTAGAGCCTAAAGTGCCACCGAAAACCCTTAGAAATGCACAATAATATATATAACGGATTTACAACACATAAAATATGCCGCATTAATCCTTTTCCCATATCGGCCCCAGCTGTGACGCGAAGATCTTCTCGTGGTCCAACCGCTGCTCCACGTTTTCGTCGACATCGCCGACTACTGCTCTGAAACATATCAACATTATCTTCAAAAATAGACTTTGATAACTTACATATTCTGTCCTCGGACGATGTTGAGTCCGATGGGCACCTGCTGGACGCCAACTGTGTTGCTGTAGACGCGTTCCTCGGTGTCTTGAAGGACGAGGTTGCTCATCTGGTCGAATCCACTCATGGTCCCGATGAAGCAGCGGCCGTCGCCGGTCAGCACCCACACCTTCCTGTTCATGAACTCTTCTAGTCCAGATGCCATGACGGGTTTATCTGAAATATCGAGAATAGCGTTAGAAGGTTGGAAAAACTAGACATAAGCACGATGTGAGACACGAAAGAGACAAAAACAAGACACGACTCAGACGCTCAATTAACTGCGATGGAGTTGCGATAACGACGTTGTGACCATCATTTGCGTGGTTAGCCGCACTGACGATCGGTCGGTCCGCTCTCGCGCTTAACTGCATTCATCACTTATACGCGAAACACGGACGAGTTGGAAAGAGCTGGGAAAAAGATGAATAAAGCGAGCGCGCCCAAATCAGAATAACTCAAAACATGGAAAATGTCGTAGGGAGTTCCACGATCGACCTTCCATTTCTACGCGCTTATCGCGCACCGCATATAACACGAATGAGCAAGATATTTTAACAGCACGTGAAAATGGAAAGCACAAAGCGCTCGAACACACCGCACCTCACTGTCCCGACGAAACACGGAATCTGACAATCGCCAAAAAAATTCACGCAAACGAACGAACTTTCAAAAACACAGTAACCCCTTCCTGGGGGATCAGGCTCCTGAAGCAACTACATCGATACAATAGTAATAAGCATACTGATGGTTCGTTGCACTATCGAACTTTCACGAAGAATGAACTGGCATAGAACCTAATTGAACAACGAATAGGTAGAAAACGAAGAACCTGACGCATTTATTTAGGTGGTTCCTTACAGAACCTCTCGAGCTGCTCAGGCGTCATGTCGGGACAGACTTCGTATCCTCCGTCGTCCTCCACCGACTTCCTTGGATCAGACTTCTTCGCGGCTTCAAGAGTCTTCTTATCCGGCATCGGGGCCTTCTTATCCGGAATCTTCACCGTCTCCTAAAACTTCTCATAGAAATACAGATCCAGCACGTACTACATACCTTTGGTTTCTCGACCTTCTTGTCGTTCTTCTTATCGGCAGCGTCTTCTTTCTTTTCTTCCTTCACCCCAACTCGGGACTTGACGTAACCCATGGAGCGCTGATACGCGTCGGACCATCCGCCGAACATGACTCACGACCGACTGAACTGGTTAGTGTGAAGGGTGGAAATGAAGTGGCCGCCCGAGTGACGCCAAGCGGAGGTCAGACGTGAACGTCTAGACTTGGCCCGAGGCTTGCCTTCTCAGGTCAACAATTCCTAGACGGATGAGGATCCCCAGGCTGCCCCATTCCAAGCTCCGGACTCCCTGGCAGCGGTTGGCCAACCAAGCCGCTCTCTCCATACCCCTTCTCCCACTCCCATAACGACCCCCAAACCAATTTATTTTAATCGTATATTTTTCCTATCTTGTTACATTAAACGTCGGATTCCTGCGGCCTCAGCAGGTCCAGAAACTCCTGTTCGCCACGGAAGACGCTGTCCGCCACATCCCGGAGCTTCTTGACGATCGTTTCCTTGTTGTCGATGCTTCGGACCGTGCGCGCGGTGTTGAAGCGGTCATACGGTTCTTCTATATACATGTGCGAGCGAGATTCGTCTTGTTCGTAATCTGCACGCCTAAATGACTCAGTTAAAAATATCGTGTAACTCGATCCTTACCTGTTCGCGAGCCTTCCAGCGCGAATGACGATTGCGTGTCGATCCCAGTCGAATTCGCTGTAGTAGCTGATGAATCCCAGGAACAACTCTGCGACGCTGCGTGTGTTGCGCTTGATATTATCTGGAAACAAGAAGTTATTAGATGAAATCGTTCAAGAAAACTTACTCATAGGAGGAACGCAGCGATCGTGGGGACCGAGGGTGACGCCCAGCCGCGCGTTTTCGTTGAACTTGAGCGGGAACATCTCCCAGAAGTTGGGGAGAACTGGAGGGAAGCAGACGCATTGGAGGAAGTGGATGACCATCATGACGAAGGAGAAGCTGAAAATAGGCTGTTCAATTTAGATAGTTGATGATGTGTATGTTACCTGTTGAGCATGCCGTTTTGGGAATCCAAGATCTGCAGGTTCTTCGCCCACTGCTTGACAACCAAAACGAGCGGCCGGACGCGCGCATCGAAGAGGTTGTAGTGGAGGATCAGGTGGTTGCTCAGAAAGACTGGCATCACGTTGCAGTTGATGTCCACCTCCAGGTCTTCATATTCTTCGCTCAGGTACAGCCGGATGATGGGAACCTGAAAGCATCGAGTTTAGAACTGGGAAAAGGCTCAGACGATACTTACCACGGCAGAGTCAATGAAGAAATGGACAGCGATCCAATCCGGACGGTCGAGTTGGATATCGTCGTAGATGGTTTGGAGCGTATCCACGGCGAATCTAAACAGAGTAGGTCAGAATTATCTAAAAGCACGCATCTCACCTGTAAGAGTTGGGGTAAGTGTCGTTTCCGTCCGGGAGGCAGAGGCAGCAGTCCATGTCGCTCTTCTTGGTGCTGAGCCTCGTGATCGTCGATCCGACCTGCCTCAGGATCGCGTCCGGGAAGGTCTGAATGATTCAAATTAGAACAATCTCCAGAACTCCAAACATACCTTCCAAATGACCTCTTGCAGAGCGCGGAGAGCCTTGTTCTTCAGCGCGATGTCTTCTGAGGTCTGAAATCGTCGTTCTCAATAGATGTCTTAGAATGAAATCACTTACCTCCGCGTATTGGTCCGTGTAGTCGAGGATCGTTTCCTCCAATTCTTGGAGTTGCGAGGGAAAACGATCCCCGTAGGAGTCGACGTCCGCGAAGACTCTGGCGGACGTCTCTTCCGGGACCAGGACGATGCCGTAGTTCTCGGCGTAGCGCTCCCTCTGGACGTGCTTCATGCCTGGAAATCAGGGAGAACTAGAATCGATGGAGAGGAAGCGCGAGTTGGTACGCGAAGTTTCACAGGAACAACACGCACGAAAATGAAACGCGGATTAATGAAATTAACAAACGAACGGCGAATCCGAAACACACGGCTCGGTTAGACGAAGCGGCGATTCAGAAGCGTGGACACGTTATCGTGAGTACGGGAGCAACACGTGGAGTAAACTGACGCACGAAAATGAAACGCGGATCATTAGAACAAGGGAGCATACGAACGACGAATCTGAAACGCACTCAGAAGCGGAAGCGTGAACACTTTGACGTGAGTACGCGGAAGGAGCAGGAACAGTCCGAAAACGCACGAAAATCTAGCACGGATTAAATAGCGGAGCACACGAATCTGAAACGCACATCTGAAATCTCACCTCTGGAAACTGGAAGACGAAAGCGCGGAGGGCTGACGAAGCAAACGAGGAATTTCGAAATTTTTAGGAGGGGTCTTCAGTACAATCGTGGCGAGATGCACGAGTTTGACTCTGGAGGCGGCGCGGCAATGATCTCACGTGCCTGCTCGAGGCAAAGGCGGAAGGAACACTGCGTAGATAAGAAGAACGAATTGAGGAAACGGAATTTTATTCGGTTTGTTATCTACAATTCATACAAATTGGTTCAAACTAAATCAAATCTGATCCCGAATCTTCAATTTCAGGAACTGGACGAAGACGCCGTGAGCGAAACTGTCGACGTGCTCGACGAGTTCCTATCCTTTGGGACCTTATCCTTCTTGGCCCTGTTCTGGAACCAGTTCATCACCTGCACGGGCTTCATATTCAGCCGCTCCGCGATCAACTTGCGCTCTTCACAAGAAGGCTTCTTCTCCTTCGCGTACATCTCCTCCAAATAGGAAACTTGTTCCTTCGAAAAGCGTTTTGTAGCACGCTTTGGTTGCGTGGTTGGAGAAGATTCTGGCGACGAGGAGACGTTAGGTTCTACTTTGGACTTGCCTAGGAGTGAGTCGAGTTCGGGAATGGCACGTAAAGCATTAATTGTGGATTTGTTAGACGACGTCGCTTTTAGAATTTGTTTCTTTAAGGCTGCCATAGAAGGGGCCTTGGAGAGAGCTCGAGAAGATAACTTCTTCTGAAGTTTAGGGATGGTGTACGACGAGTTCAAGCCAAGGTCAGGTTTAGTTTTCTGAGAATCCTTAGTTTTAGTCGGCTCGCAGGTTACCGGTTTGCTCATCGGAACAGAAACTTTTTGGGTAAGATTCGGTTTGGGGACCTTCGAATCACTGCGTGGCTTGAACTTGCTCACTGACCTCGGAGCTTTCGAAACTGCACGCGGATCAAAGGAAACGGTTTTGCGTTTAGCGCATCCAGAAGATCTGCCGAGAGCTTCATCCAGCCAATTATCGTTCATACACACCTTTTTCTTGTTGTTGGTCTTTTTTTCGTCGGACGAAGGTGATTCGGAACCACGTGAACAACCTTTCAAGGATGCTGAGACTTGGTTACCTGGAGCCTTGCTAAAACCGCGCTTACTGGTACGTTTATCGGATTTCTTGCAAATAACTTTGCTTTCTTCGCAAATCCGGTCGAACTGCTCAAGGATCATTTTCTCTTCGCGATGTCGATGTTCCATGGCAGCTTCATGCTGCTTTATGAACTCGTCGACTCTGGAGTAGGAGCCGTAGATGGTGTCGAAGACCTTTTCGTACTGCTTCATTTGTTCTTCCATCTCGGGAGTGAATTCCATATTTGATAGTTCGGAAAGGCTGAAGTAGAGAAGTTGTCATGACGTCGGTCCAAAGCAGCACGTTTATATGAAGTGAGGAAATGAGAAATTAATGCGAGTTGGAGAAGTTGAATTCGAAGCGATGCATGGCTATTAGTATTGCTTTTGAAGGCAATATCCAGTGCTGTTAAATATAGAAGTCCCATTTGATCATCTGGCCGAAGCGTGTTTCGATTGAATCAAGAAATTGAAAAGATCACTTGTAGTTCAATTCGAGTTAAAAAATCTTTCGTTAAACTGCAAAAATTGCAATTATAAAGTAAAATTTAAGGCTGAACCGGGGTTTGAACCCGGGACCTCTCGCACCCGAAGCGAGAATCGTACCACTAGACCATTCAGCCAACTACTAAGTCTTTATAAACTCCTACATGCTGGGAATTAACTTGTTGTTGATTAAAAGTTTGTTGGAATCTCCGCAGCATTTTTCATGAGTTTTCTGCAACGGTATCTGATTCCGTGCTTTTAAAATTTGGATATGAACAAAACCAAGATCAGCTTTCGTTTACTGCGATCGAGTCGGAGCGAACGTTCGGAGGCGCGCGACCGAACCACGCAACTGCTCGACACAAGTCAAACAGGGTCAAATGAACCCTTTGCTTTGGTAGACAAGAATTGAACGGTTTTAGACAACGGAGACAGCATTCAGTCAGTGGTTGAAGTTCTCATTCGTGTAGTGAAGGATTATGCGGAGCGGTTGGTTCTTCAACCAAAACGCTATCTTTGTGCGATGACTTCCACGTCCTTCGGAATTTCGATAGAATTGGCAAAACCGAATTTAATTATTTTTGTAGTGCTTGAAATATTGGCCGGATGGTCTAGTGGTACGATTCTCGCTTCGGGTGCGAGAGGTCCCGGGTTCGAACCCCGGTTCGGCCTTATTTTTTGTTCGTTTTTTGGGACTGTTGCGCATGACAGTGTGTTGTCGATGGGCAGTCGATCAGCGCAGCTCTGAAACGTCAGGCCACTCCTGAGTCTTGCGAAATATCGTAATTGCGTCTGTTCGCGCGTCTCTTTTATTCAACTCGTACACAATCAGTCTTTCAGGTCTAGACTCCGGAAGTCTGCTTGGCGAGCATCTTCAGTGTCGCATCGCCATAGAGCGGTCGGTCGTCCTCTCGCTCGCCATGTACGCCGACGAAATCCCCGAAGATGCCGTGTTCGGAGAGCCGATGTTCCTGGATCTGGTCGTGATTCCGTTCGTCGTTCCATTCTGGGTAATTTTTACGATTCCTACAATTCACTCTAAATTTCCCACTTTCAGCTCACCATACCATGTTTCTGCGTGGTCAGTTTCGTCCTCACGACCATGATCCTCAACACGTGTTTGCGCATCTACATGATCTGCATCAAGGATCCCGATATTGTGCCGGACAGTGTCGGGTTTTATGAAGGCAATTTCGAAAAAATTGAGGTCAGTTTTTGATAAGGTTATACGAGCGACAATTTTCATACGATGTCTTGACATAAGCGATGCACTCGTCCGTCATTTCAATGCGCTCATTTTCCAGAAAACTCGATTGAGGATGCTGCGGAAATACGACGATGAAGATGAAAGCAAGCAGTCCGAAGGCCAAGCATCGAAGGCAGAGGCAGAATTGAAGCCGGATGGAACCGAAAATGTCGCGATCGTCCCACCGCCTCCCGAACTAGAAGAGAAAACCGACCTGGAGTCCAAGAAGGAGTGGCACCTTAGAAGCAAAAAATCTCGCGAACCCGGATTTCCTTTGGTGCCAAGCGGAGAAGCCGGATCTAAGGAGGAACCAACACAGAAGACGACACAAGAGGCCCAGAAATCGATGGCTGAGAAGTTGAAGTCCTACAGGAAGAGGCTAGAAGAGATCAAGGAGAAGGCAGAAAAGGAGAAATCGATCAAGTCAGCCAGGAAGAAGCCTGTACCGGAGAAGCCTGAAACTCAAGATACGGCGGCTGAGGAGAAACAGACGCAACAAACGAAGCGTGCACCTGAGCAGCCGGCGACGCACGAAGCAAATAATGCTTCTGAGAAACCGAAGACGTCGGATCCAAAACAGGGCTCCGAGAAGGCGAAGACGCAAGAAGCGAAACAAGGTTCTGAGAAGGCGAAGACACAGGAAGCAAGGCCAGCTTCTGAGAAGGCGAAGACGATGGAAGCCATGAAGAGTTCAGCCAAGGAAGACGGAGACCACAAGCTAACGGGAACAAGCGTGTTGATCGCGGCACCTCAGCAAGGGATCTCGAGCATAACGACCAAGCCGACGAAAGTCGAAACCGTATCCAACTTCCAAGGGGAAGGAGCAGCACCTCCATCGCCAGTGCCGGGTATGTCTATGTACGTAGGATAATCTCGTTAAATTGTTTCTAATTGAATTTGCGAGGATGATAAAAATGATTTTCGAACATATTTCATTTAGCTTCAAAAAGTTCTTAAGAAGTATCCTTGAAGTTCTTCTCGCGCTTCTCCTTCGGCATGATGAGCTCAATGTTCAGTGTGCCGAGGTCGTAGGTCTTGCGAGTCTTGCGTCCGAGAGTGACGAAATCCGAAGGAACGTTGACCGTGAAGGTGCGGAAACCTTTCTGGAACGAGGATTCAAAAAAGCCAAAAGCCAGCTACACTCACGGCCTTCTTCACGTCCTCATCGCAGTTGTGGTAGAATCGGAGGGTCGGGATGATCTCGGTTTCGTTCGCGGGACGTCCGACCGTGTTTCCTTCAAGGTGGAACATTCCAGAGGCACCCGTGATACGGTAGTCGAGGATGTCGGTGAGTTCTAAGACGTGTTTGTAGAAATGAAGCATGCAATGAATCCGGTTACCTTCGGTCTTGTTTCGGAGGAGGCGGATTCGAACCTGGTCAGCGCCCTTCTTTCCGCAGAGAAGGGTTCCTTTCACGGCGATTGACTTGGCGACCTCGGCTTCGGCCAGAGCCAGAAACGCAGCGACGACGAAGATCGAAAGGAGAAGAGATTTCATCTGGAAATGCAAAGTATTAGAGGTTTCAACGAGATCAGCGATCAAGGAAATCCTAATCGACCTAATCATAACATCACACTCAAAAAGGCTCTCGAAACTTGGAGTTCTTACGGTAATTCTATTCCACGCGGACCATTTCGAGTTTGCCGCAGTTCTCTCATCAAAACAAAGTCAAAACAAGAAAAGCCAAGAACGGTCCCAGTGGCACCAGCGACGACCCAAAGAACGAAACGAATAAAGTCGCGCCAAAGGGGAAGCGGCCTTGAAGCGCACCGGAGATAACCTTATCAATCGATCTGTTGCCCGCAAAGGGTAAACAAGTTCCCCCTGTCCGATTACACTTTGAAACCCTTTTGATACGAGGTCTGCTTTATGGGAAGGCAATCAAACAACAAAAGTTGAACAGCGACGACCTGCGGAGAATCAGTTACGCGGAGAGGAGGGCATCCATGTAGGCTCCGCTGACGAGCGAGTCCGTGGGAACGCCGAGTCGCTCCATAAGGTCTTTTGCTATCTGGTCTCCGTCTTCGAGCGATTGGCCATCTCGCAAGCAGACCTGAAAAAGAGGAAAAGTTATAAGAAAGAGGAGCATCGGAATCACCTCGAGTTCCATGTAGTCGCCAAGTCCTTCCACCTGGTCGATGTGGATCCTCGTTTGGCCGCAAATCACCAGCGTGCGCACCTTCTTTACGTGGCCGATCACTGTGAGGGCCGCTGTCAGAGCCGCCTAAAAGAATTTTCGAATTATAAATCTGTAAATCTATAAATCTGTAAAAAAGTGATGTTAAAAACAAAAATGTGTATACAGAAGAAAACAAATATTTCAGGCAGATCGTTTTCTATACGCTGCTGTAAGTTTTGTTCCGTGACATCGCCTTCGAAGAAGTCATCCATGATGTTATCGAGAGAGTTATTTACGAGGGAGACGGGACGGATAAGGAGAAACGAAGCGTGCTCAGGACGTAAAGGGATATGGAATTAGCATAGAGAAAACGATCTACGACGCCGTTTCGGGTGATCTCTTGTGATCTGTTCCGTTTTGTTCGAGCACAATGAATATTCAGTTCTAACAAGAAAAAGCTAAAGAACGCACCTTAAGCCCCTCGGGATCGCCAACGTCGGTCTTCACAAAGTCCGAAATCTTCGGCCCTTCTACATTCGGCCGATCGTAGAAAATCAGCTCCGCCCTTTCGCATTTCTCCTCCGCGTCCAGGAGTTCCCTCAGCTTCAGTCTTCCATTGGTGGACTTGAAAAACGTGTCCCTCTGCCTCAAAATCACCGGCTTCTCGGTTTGCTGCTTCATCTCTTCCAGTCGTCCCATCAGCGCTTCTAAGTTGGCCACCTTGGCCTTGATTTCCACGTTTCGGGGCATCTGGAATTCCTAGTATTTATCGCTCAGCTACAGGCATAACAACGTAACATAACAAAGATAAGGCGTGATTAAGATAAGGCTGACATTGCATAATATCACAAGATATCATCCCTGGATTGATGGAAACAAGGACAAAGAATGTATCAATTAGGCATCAGAACAATCAATATCAAGAATTCGTATTAAATACATTAGTGAAAATAAACAAAATCCATCTACGACGGCGCTGAAACCACGCGTTCACCTTTCTCGCGAAGAGCTCGGATCTTCCGGAGCCGATCGACGGCGTTGCTGAGGAAAGGCGGCCCGCCGCCGGCTTCCTTCTGGCTGTGCCACACGTTTACCGAGAGTTGCGCCCGGATGACCATCTTGCGAAGCAACTGGACGGCGTGCTTGTCCGGAAGATAGGCTCTCGACATCGCCATGCAGCACGCGATCTCTGGTCGCGCTATTACCCGTATCAAAACCGTAGATTCGTCGTGGGGAACTACCTGAAATTGGAAGATTAGTAACTTGTTTAGAGTTTAGCCGGGAATCTTATTGGGAATTAGAGCGTTCTAGTTCCCTGAAACCCAAAACTAACCTCAAGAGCGACTTGTCCGAACTGTCCACATACCGTACCCAACTTGTACGGCCGTCGACTTTCGTTAAATACAATCGACACGAAGTTGTTGCTGATTACCCGCTTCTTATTGTTGCACTGAGGATCGTGGTCGTTCGTCGGCATCAACGTTGCCACCAGAAACACCGTCTGCGTGATCGCATCGGAGTTCTCGTACGTGAAATGGCCGCCATCTTTCGGAGTCAACCCGCCGGGACATTTGTCCAACGGTATCACTTTGCCGAGCAATCTGAAAACTTGCAGTTGTAAGCGTTGAAACCAAGACGAAAACCACCTCAAGAATTGCGCGTAGCGGACAGAACCGAACCGGTTTGCAAGGATCTCTTGCTCAGTGGTTTGTCCTTCGCCGACATAAATCACACCGACCGCGTGGTACTCCTTTTCGGGCACGCGATCCAGGTTTCGAAGGCTACGAGCTGCTTGTTCGCGAAGGGAAGCGGCGATCTGCACAGCATTCGAATTGTGAGTGAGGTGCTGGAGCAAAGAATGCGCATTTGTGGATGGGAGATTCACTGAAAGGAAGAAGATGAATTTGCACATTGAAGAAATGGAACGTACGCTGATGGAAATCAGCAGGAAGATTCTCGAAAGTTCTCATCACGTAAGTCTGCTTGCCGTGGATATGACGAACGATGATTTGCACGTACTCGATAACTGGCTCTGAAAGATTCCGTTAGCCAAAAATGAAAAATATGCACCAGCTTACGTTCCAGCTCTGCGTTTTCGTCAGATTCCGATCTCGCTGGGAGCGGCGTTCCGATGCTCTGCTCGTCGTTTTCGTCCGTCAAGAACGACGGAGGAATCGTTGATATCGTGGATAGCCTAGGTCGAGCTTCCGATGAAACCCTCGACCGAACTCCATCTGAAGACAGCCTGGGTCGACTTTCGGTGATCTCCGCTTGAGCTTGAACCGCAGCTTCTTCAAGATTTGGCAGCTCTGACGTTAGTGACGTCTTCGCCGAAGTTCCTATCGGTCCAGGCAGAAAAGAATCTTCTGCAAGAACTTGATTAGCAAACATAAAATGACCAGAAACTGTACCTTGTTCATCTACAAGAGCCACAGGTTTTGCGGAACAAACTCGCATCGTAATCACGCTGTCATCAAGAATCCAGTGGTCGATAGATTTCTCCTCGAAATCCGCATCTGCCCACATTCGGTCGTAGTAGTTATCGTCGCTATTCATGCATCCTCCCATCTGGAGCTTCCTTAGCCAGTGGTGCACAAAAGAGTCCAGGACTGATTTTGCATCACACGCAATCCGCATTCGCTGGTCCATCGCGGTTGTCATTCGAAGGCCTCGATCTTCGTTCGTGGCGATTGACTCCATCGAGCGGCCGATTCCAGAAGTGCCACAAATCGCCTCCAACGTCAAAGCGTTCGCAGAATCGTAGCAGTGTGGGTCCGATTCGTTGTAGTTGAAGATTTGTCGACCATCGCCGCTCTCTTGCCTTGAAATCGGAGCGTCGTCGGCACTGAGAAAATCGTTCTGCTGGCTGATCTTCACGGAGTCAAAATGTTCCACGATGTAGCGGCCAAATTCGGCCATGTGCTTCGCTGGCGCCCTCGTGAACCATCGGAGCATGATCCGATGGACTCCGGCAATGATATACGCGTTGAATTTGTTAACGTTGGTGTAGGGCGCCAGCACGTCGACGACGCTTTTGAAGTCCGCGCTCTGAAATGAGTGCATAAGAATTTTCACTTACGCCGGGCGAAAAGCTTCTAAAGCACAAAAATTCTAAACTTACATCCAACGAGTTCACGAATTCCGGAACCATCGAAGCGTCGGCCAAGAGTTCCATCATAGGAATAGCCGTCGAAGATCGGACATCAAAGGTTCCCAAGTAACCCATAAGCTCAGAAACTACAGGCTCAATGAATTTCGGGCACATATGGATGCAGATATCGCAAGCCATTAAAGCTTCGATCGCTTTAGAGTTGACCAAACGAACGATGTGCTCGCAGAGAAGTTTCTGTTTTGCAACGGTCGCATAGTTCAGCAGGCGGCAGAGGACGGGACAGAGGTGCTTCGCGATTTCCTCTTCGGTCACAGGTTCCACGGACTCGATTTCGCCATCTTGAAATCGCCGGAGAACGTCCACGATAGCAGAGAAGAACTCGGCCAGGAGATTTTCGGGTGACGAGTAGACCAATGCTCGGAATTCCAGAATTCGAGCCAGATGGTCGAGGATGTTGCTCAGTACGGGCCACCTAAATTTCAGCTTTAGAATCGCTAATAACGTTCTCATAATATACCATTTATCTTGCTTCAATGCTAATACCGTAATCTCGCAAATCTCAGTCCATCGGAACTCTGCTGTCGTGTGTTCATCTCCCGTGCAAATGATGTTCGTGTTGACCTGCGGAACGTCTTCGGCCCTGATGTTCCTGAACACTGAAATCATAAGATCAGCCAAATTAAAATCGAATAGGAAACAATCAGTTACGAATCGACTTTACAATCCTTTTCAGATTCATATTTCTGTGTTCCTATCATTGTTTCAATTCAAAGCATACCCAAAGATCCGACGTTTGGAACAATCGAAATCGAAAGAAGAGCCGTGAAGATCCTCAAACGGACTTCGCTTCCAGGTTCTTCACACGAAATTTCGTATTGAAGGCGCAAGTGGCGAATGAAGATGTCCAACAGGTTCGTGAATTGCTGCATTCCTAACGAAACCCAACGCTCTGCCATGCACTCGCAAAGGTTCACGACCGCCACTTCGAGGTTATCATTATCTAAGAAACGAATAATGAATTCTAACTCATACACCCTACAAAATGCCTACCTGCTTCTCTAGCTTGATCCGTAATGAACTGATCAATAATCGTGACCACGTTGTAAAACATATCCTTCTTCATCTCGATCCACAAGGAAACGGTCTTCGAAACATCCGAAAGAACGCATAGCATCTCATATTGCAGCTTCGTGTCCTTGACGTGGGGCAAATCGCCCAAGATGGGGATGACGAGAAGTTGCACAATGCTGGTTTCATAACGGATTCGGTAGTTCTCGTAGATCTGCCTGAGGACCCAAATGGCTTTCGACTGGGTGGCTGGCGAGTTCCGCGAAGGACTCAAATAGCGCATGATAAGGTCCTTGGCTTGCTGGATCCAGTCGGGATGGATCGGGTCAATTAGCTGAAATTAAAGATATTAGGAACAATTCCAAATAAACGGAATTTAGTTGGATTTGAAAATTCACTCACATTGGTGCGATACTCAATCAGCTTGCGAATAGAGTCGTCCTGCCTATGATCGGCCATCAGTTCAACGAGCATAAAAATCGTCTCCGTGGTTCCTGTGAACGTTTGAAGTCGATACATCTCTTCCATCTGGTCGATAAGCTGATTCACGGGAACTTTCAACTCCGCATACTCGGGCTCCTAAATTTGAATTTGAAGTTGTAAATTCGAACTTTCCAACATACCTTATGGATAAGCGCGATGGCCTTCAAAGCAGCGTTGATAATACCGGACCAAGTGACGAGTTGCAACGCTTTTCCGTGCCTGCAAACGAGTTTCTTCAAAGCCATCATAACATCGCGGCCGATCGCTGGAGAAGTGTCGATGGCTTCAATCAGGGCTGGAAGTATTGAGGGAGGAGTGATTTGAAGATCTTCGATTTGCTAGAAAAGTCAAAGATAAGAGCAGATTAAGAAAATGAAGGGCTCACAACATAAAGAGAGAACATCAAGAACTCACGTTAGATCCCCAGATGATGGTGCTGAGGAAGAAGATGGCGCCCCTGACGACAATGTCCCGGGTCTTCAAATCCACCTTCTTCGGTTGTGGTTCCTTGCTCCTCATACAGATGTTCTCCATCAGGCGCATCGTTGTGTAGCCGTTCCTCGACGAAAGCACGTTTCGCATTAGTTGATGGGCTTCTGCGGAGTGGATTCTGTCGTGTACGAGGCAGCACAGAGTTGTGACAACGGCAGGAATGTCGGATTTAGGAATACGGCTGAAAGGTGATGTTTTAACCAAGGAATCTTCATGAAGCATCACTTACTTGTATCTCAAAATGGACGCCAGTTGGCCCAAACACATCTTGATTTGTGCGTCACAAGGAACGCACGCTCGCTTGCAAACAGCGATGACGATCGTGCTCAGCGATTCGCCGCTTAGAGCGGCAGCGTTCTTCTTCAATATTCCGTCGGTGAGCTTCATGACGCTTTCGGTGAGCGGATGGTCCTTGATGTCGAGGAGTTCGGCGATCCAGGACGAGATGACGGGACCGATGTGGACGGTGAAGGGCTCGATGTTTTCGCCGTTCTGGGTCAATTCTATGAGCCATTCGACGGATAATTCTTCGCAGCCGATTTCTTTTATGGTCTAAAAAAACTCAGCATAAAACAACCTGAATCTTTCAAATCTCACATTGAAGAACGTGTGCCTTAGGCAGGCTCCAATCTGTTCGATCTGCGCAGCAGTTAGCGTGCACAGGAACTTCAGCGCCGGATCCCGGCCGTTCGCCGTCTTCAGCAGATCTCGGATTTCGTGGTAGATTCCTTCCATCGATGTGACTTCAAGTCTTCGTTTCTTCACGATCTGAAATTTCGGTATTTAGCCATTTATTCCACAATTTGATACGTACATCGCCCAGGAGTTCCAGCGTCCTGATCCTCGTCGCCTCTGGGCTGTTCTTGCTCATGTTGTTCCACGCGATCGAGGTGATTGAGCCTTCGGATTCCTTGAAGAGGCCGTGGTCGGGTCGCTCGGCATCGGAGTTTCGGGGCCGCAGGAAGCGAGATAAGAATCCGCCGTAGCGGCTCGAGCCGCTTCCAGCGCTTGTGCTCGTCCCATGGCTCATGCTGCTCGCGCCGCGGGGACAAACGCTTCGGAATTTCAGCGGATTTCGGGTCTTCTGCTTCGATTTCTTTCTTCGCTCTCGATTTTTCCAAATTTCCCTCCGCTTTGACAACAAACGTAAATTTCGAAATTCGTCACGGGACCCATTGGAAATATCTTTTATGCTTGTGTGTACCGTATTCTGTTTGTTATGCGGTGAGTAGTTTGCCAGTTTCGGGATTGAGTTCAGTGCCACTTTTCCGGCATTTTATGGGTTTTCGGCACTGCGGAACAGAGAAATATTGGTGAGTTGCTCTAGGGCTGTTGAATTTTAATACATTGCCTCAGAAATCCTTTTGGAGTCCGAAGTCTCTTGTACTGGCCTCACCCTTCGAAAATCTCCGATCTGGTGGAATTGATAGCCGGACTGAATTGATTAAATGCCCTGTCGGAAGAAGATCGTTTGCCCGCCGCTGCCGGCACCTGTGTGCACGCGTAAACTTGTTTACCTCGGGCGTCCTCCCCTCAGCGCCGGACGCCTTGTACACAAGCACTACTTCGATAAGCTATCACCATTTCTCTTCGTTTTCGCTTCGTACACTGCTTCTTAGACGCGTTTTCGGAGGATCTCTTGTCCTATTTTTAGTGTTCGATGCTCCCAAATCTAATTTTATCTTAACCTCGATTTCTTTCCAGATGCGAACTCTGCTTCTCCTATCTGTCCTCCTCGGACTCCTCGCTACCGTATCTTCTCAAATCACCGAAGCGGTGGTTCGTTCCGTCGGCGTCAACGGAAAAGTCCTCTGCGGCGCTCAACCTGCCGAGGGAGTCCAGGTCCGCCTCTTCCGAACCAAGAAAGATGGTAAATTTAGAGTTTCAACGTCGCCTAAATCTTCCATTTCAGATATGAAGGACATGTTGGACTCCAAAACCACGGGAAGCGACGGACGTTTCTCTCTGGAAGGAAACACCGCCGGACTCCCCGTTGACGAAGCCGATCTAATCCCTACCGTCCGCGTCTACCACAACTGCGATGAAGATGCCAAGAAAGCCGTATGTTAGGCTGAACTTAGGAAATGACCCGCATTTTGTTTTAGAAGAAGGGATTCCGCACGTTCATCATGAACATCCCCAAGGACTTCGTAACCCTCGGCCGCATTCCGAGAAACGTGTACGACGCCGGAGCCATGAATCTGCAAGTGATTTTCCCGAAAGAAGGCCGCGAAAAGAACCTCAAAGTCAAGTCTATGAAGTTCCTTTGAGCGAAACAAATACCTCACTCATTTATGATTAGCCTCGCTGTGTTAGTCAATGAATCTGATTTTGGAATCTTGAGAACGTGGGAAGGATGGGCTGGGTTTGGACAGTGCACAGAACAAGGAACGTTTGCTTGCAGATACTTTATTGGACTTATCGTCTCAAAAGAATGAATTTCTTTCTGGATCTCACTTAGATCTTCTTGGCGGCAGTCTTCTTGGTTTTGGCACTTCCGCCACCAGTGCGACGGTTGGGGCAAGGACAGTAAGTAGCGTCCTCTCCAGGAGCTCCAGGAGGTCCGACGGGTCCAGGGAATCCCTTGGGTCCAGCAGGTCCGGACTGGCCGGGCTGTCCAGCACCTCCCATGCGTCCCTGAGGTCCGGGGTTTCCAGAGTTTCCGGGCTGGGCCTGAGGTCCAGGGGGTCCAGGAGGTCCGGGAGGTCCGCGGGGTCCAGGGGCGCCCTTGCCTCCTTGTCCTCCGGGGGCTCCGGGAGATCCAGGAGATCCGGGGTGTCCGGCGGCTCCGTTCTCTCCGGGGTTTCCGGGCTGTCCAGGAGCTCCGGGGAATCCAGGGTTTCCGGGGTTTCCGGGCGAGCCGTTGGGTCCGAGAGGTCCGGGGTTTCCGGCGGGTCCTGGGTTTCCGGGGAGTCCGGGAGATCCCGAGGGGCACTCGCGGCAGCGCTGCTGGTAGTTGTAGTTGATAGCGGGGAAGTTTCCGGGGAGTCCAGGGGCTCCGGCAGGTCCGGGAAGACCTGAAATGGATAAGGTAAAATTCGTTCTCAAGGTTTGTGTTTCTCACCAGGAGATCCGTCTTGGCCAGGGATTCCGGGAGGTCCGGCGGGTCCAGGAGGGCAACGGTTCTGGGCATTGCAGTTGCACTGTCCGGGAGCGGAGGCTTCACGGGCGACACGAGCCTTAGCGAGGAGTCCAGGGATCAGGGTCTTCGAGCGGTGCTCGCGCCAGATGTGTTCCTCCATGTCGCGGAACTCTCCGATGTCGGTTTCGATCATCGAGTTGATTTCCGAGATCTTCGAAGTCAGCTTCGGGATCGAGTAAACGCAGCACAGGAAGGCCACAGTGGAGAGGGTGATGGCCGAGTAGGCCGCCGCTTTCGCCGTCATTTCCGAGTTTGCTGAACACGAACGCCAACGGTTGACTTTGCAACGTGCGCCTGGGGTTTTATAGGGCTTTTGGGGTGAGGCTTCTGGTGGAGAACTGGTTTGGGGAGGAGCGATTGCGAGGGTTTCGGAAACATTGGAAATAGTTCTTTGAGGTTAATGGGAGCGGAGGAAGAGGTATTTCTGGACTACCTGAATTGAAAGGAGATTGAGAAAAAGACGAATTGTGGGGGTCTGCAAACATGAAAAACCGTAAACTCAGAATTGAAGAAGAGTTTGAGCGGTAGCTGTGCAGCTTTTACAAGCTATCCAACCCATTGTAAGCAAACATTTGGAATAAAACAAGCCTTTCAAATCCCAATAAATTTAAACACTTTTTGGCAGCTTTAAATCTGCATTTAGCGTAAATCCACAATGTTGAATTCGGAAAGTTCTAAATCCCACTTAGCTGTTCCTAAAAAGCCATCAAATCCTCTTCTGATCTTATCTCCGAATCTCCCAATCCATCGTGTTTTGGACCACAACAACACTTATCTCGTTGTTTCATTTCGCGCTCTCCGCTTTGAGTCAAAGAGCATCACAGCTTCTAACCGGTTCTATCCGTCCTAAAAACGAACCTCAGCGCCGCGCTCGTTCCACCGCCCGGTCGCCTCAGTGCTAATTTAACATTTTTTCTGAATTTCCGAAAATTTAGTCAGGCGCTCGTTTCGATGACATAACAGCGATGAAACGCTTCCGTGGCCACGTGCGAAGATTCGTTTTGGGGATTATTTGTATTTCTTGGAGGAAAGATGCTCGTCGCCGTCCATCTTGTAGTCGACGTGGACGAAGGCGCGTTCGACGTAGGGCATGCGCTCGATTTTGACTTGGAGAGCTTCGGAGACGTCGTGGGATTCGCGCAGAGAGAGGTCTTCGTCCATGAGCTGAAATGGACAGAAGATTGGGAAAACTTGGAAAGAATCCAACTCACCACGTGTAGTTCCACGAGGTAATTCGATCCCATATGGTACACATAGCACGTATCCAAAGCCTTGATCCTTGGATCGTGGGTGATCGCAATGTGCGTGATCCGATTCTTGAATTCGGGCGACGCGGACTTTCCCACAAGAAGGGGAATCTGCTCCACGGCGGTGAGAATCCAGGAGACGATGATAAACCCAGAAACCAAGAAGGCGCCGATGGAATCCGCATAGATCCACCAGCGGTGGCCGACGTATGCTCCGGCTAGAGCGACCAAGTTTGTGGCCACGTCGTTCCGCTGGTCTTGGGCCAGAACGTTCGAAGCGACGGTGTTGTGCTTCTTGCAGATGACGAAGAGAACCGCTTTGAGAATGGCGCCCGCAGACAGGATGCCTAAAGTTGTGAAGTCGACGACAGGGTTGAGCTGAAAACAACGAATTTCGATTAGCATCCAATTGGGCAACTTACGGTGTCATTGGCAATGGCCAATATGGATTCCCCGATGACGATCAAGTTAGCGATGACCATAACAATGGCGACGACAAGCACAGCCAAGGGTTCGAGCCTGAACATATCCAGATTTAAGCATCATAAATTCCAAGCTTACCGACTTCTTCCGACGGGATAATCATAAGAATTCGTTTTCTCAATCGCCCTTAGAGAAGCCCAAATAACGGCTCCACTGGTCACGTCCATCAGGCTGTCCACCACCGTACTCACAACTGACATCGAGTGGGAAAAGTAAGCCGCGATTCCCTTGGCAACGATCATGGCGATGTTGATCAAGATTGTGATTTTGGCCAGGTAATCGTCGATTCTCTGAAACCATGAACTCGTAAAAACGAAACCAGAAGAAATCTACCTGGTTCCTCCTCTCCGAAGCATTGACCTCTTCGATGTGGATCGAATGGTCCTTCTTCAAGAGCTCCTCATCTTCGCGCTGTCGATCTTGGATATACTTCTGGTAAGAGTAAAACTCCTTGATTGCGTGGTTACTTCGGGAACGCTCGATTGCCCTCCAGCACGGCAGAGTCGCTAACATCGCTTTTGACGCTTCTGCACTGATCGATCGGGTGTTGGGACGAACTGATGTGTGGAAGGAACAAGGGATGAAGTTCTCTGATAAGACGCCGGAGGAGAACGCCTTTTATCGCCGGAAGTGAGAAGAGAAGGTGAAACTACAATTTAAAGAAGAGGAGGCTAGAGAATTCGTTCGTAATTGGAAGCTTGAACCTGATAGCGTCTTTGGGTGGGAAATTACCATTTCATCCGTGAATCAATTTCAAGTGTGGTTTTTGTTATGCATCAGCTAAAAAAAGAATCCATGGACACGTTTCAAATTGAAACATGTTGAATGTTTTGTCTATCTTGAAAAGCAGAGGAGGCTGTTTTGCCTCTGAAGCAGAAACAGGCGCCTCACATTCATCAGTATTGAACCAAGATTCCTAAAAGCACGTTTCGAAACCAGCATACTTTCTCCATCCATTAATCCTCCCTTGACCTACTAGGGCGTAATTGCCCGTTAGTCATCTCCATCCGAGCTCCACCTTGTCGGGGCGAGAGAAACATTCCTCGGAACGCATGTAACGACACATCATTTTCACTTTCTTCCACGGCTCGACAGGTCTTCTTTCTTCTTGCGACGTTCGCTTTCGTTTTCAGGAACACTTTACGCGGTTTTCCGTGTTTCTCGTCGGCGAGAGTACGATGGTGGGGTTAGTTAAATGTGTCGAGTGGTGATTCTTCGGCATTTTTTGGGTTTAACAAAAGTTATTTAATAAACAACGTTTCACGTTAAGATGAAGTTGATGCAATGACCAAACTTGGTTGATGATTATTTCAATCATTTCAGATTTCAGCTTTGAAAAAGTTTGCCGCGCCGTGTTTGCTCGATGTGGTGAACGCCGTTTTTTTGCTTTTCGGACAGCACGACTACATGTTTTCCTTTTCCTAAAACATTTCGATATCTCGCAGTCAACGCATCCTTCGTCGGAGGGTGCGCACGCACCGACGAGATCTCGTTAATCGTGTCAAGCTCCGCGCAGTCGTGACGCAATTTGTCGAAATTCTCTTTGAGTGGTCAGTTTCGAGTTTGGATGAAAATCTTCTCGATGCCCAACAAATTAATTTGAATGTCTTTTTTAAACTATGCATATGATTGCGACATTGCTCGTAACCGCGCTTTTTATCTCTCTTGTAGTTGGCAGTATTGGAAAGTTCCATGCTTCTTGAAACTTCAGTCGCTTAAAGCGTAGTTCCTCATTAGCTTTCAGAACCAGGCAACGTTTTGACATTCCCAGCACTCTCCCTCGTATCCCGCCTGCAATGAAATCGAATCCACGAACTCCGCACATCCACTCAACTTCTGCTTCACTGAATATTCCGAGTCGTATCTTCTAAGTGCATCAGCATGATTAAAAGCACCTTTGTAGTCTCTCCTTTCCTCGCGCTCCTCCCGCTCATCTCCCTTCTCCTTTTTGATCTCCGTAAACCGATCGTAATCTCTGAGCTCATCCGGGTTTTCGCTCTCACTCTCCCATCCTTCTTCGCTCAGGTGGCTTCGAACAAAGCGTTTCGTCTCTATTCGCCAGCACATCGATGCTTATCGGCCTGTTGGAGAAGTCGACGTTCGGTTTTTGTGTCTTTTTTTGAGTTTCTTCAGGTTGGTTTCGGGTTGCATACGACTTGCGGTTATCGAAAAGTGTTTCCGAGATCGATTCCCAATTTCTAGTTTGTTTCCAATATCACTTCTGCGTCCTAAAGTTTGAGTAAATATTGGAATCTAAGCCTTTAACACTTCTTGTAAGTACGGCTCATACCTTGTAACCTACTTTTGATCCTATAAACGGTTAATCGGGTTTTCTTAGCGGCGCACAGTTTATAGCACGCATCGCGCGACCGATCAAAACATTCCTGGTTGCCTGTGAACCAATTTCGATCAGTGATTGCTCATTAGAATGGGGAGCGTTTTATGGGACACGCTTGTTGTCCGCCGTGACTGGGTGGTTTAAGAAACCATCGTGGGTTGGCGCTTCGACCATCTCCTTGTTTATGCATTCATCTCCAGCTTCCCAAAATCTTTTCCCACTTTCTTTCTCCCATCTTCCTTATTGCTTGTTTACGCGCCGAAACTGTCCCCCTCGAAACACCCAGATGCCATCTCGCCGCTTCCGCCGGGCCAGCCTCAAACTCATTCTCTTCTCGTTTTCAGAAAAGTCAACGAGATTGCGTGTTGCTAAGCGGATTTGTCACCAGAGGAACCGGTCGCCGCGGGCGTTTCGCTTCCGCGCTCTCGAACCAACTCCTTTTGTCTCCCGTTTTCGGGCGCGTTTTCGTGCTTGTGTCATACTTTGGGATTAGAATCGTGTTAACAGCGTTTTGGAGGTGCGAGTTTGTAGGGGCTTATTGATTTGCATTTTGGAGTTTTCCGATTTTTTTTATTTTGAAGCTTTTTTAGGGCTTTTTTGTATTCGCTAGCTTTGGCTCCTTTCGGGCCTATATTGTGTAATTCCGCGAAATCACGTATTCATCGCGCGTCCACCGTTCTTGGCTGTTTTCTGATTTCCCAGCTTCACCAAATTCGGCCAATCGAACGCACCTCGATTCCCCGTTTCCAGCCTTCGGAATCGAGCAATCAATAGCTTCCTCTCCTTCTTGCCGAAAAGCAATTTTACTCCAAACGTTTCCGAACCGCTTCCACCAGGCAATAAGCGGCCGAAAAACGGCCTCTCGCGCGCATTTCTGACAGGTGCACATAGGCGTGGAACAATGCACTTTTCATCCCACTTCCACATGTGCCCCGACCGACCAGCGACCAACTCGTCTTCTCGGCGCCCCGGGCGTCTTGCGGAATCGTTTACATCTGTCCTCGGCGCCGCGAGTTTTCGCTCCCAGCTGCGTGATCTCGCACTTTGAACTCTGGGTACATCGGCGCCTGAGTAAATGTTGGTTTAGGCGATTTTGGGTGCGGGGGAGTTTCCCGAACATCGCCATTTTCCGAATTTTCTTGTTTTGGTTTTATTGAATACTTTAAGATTATTTCTTTTGAATGTCTTTAGTTTAATCCAGGAAGTTTAATTTACACCTCCGAGGACAGTGCTTGTCCACTTCCTCCTCCACTTCGTTCCTCTTTGAATGGAACCACGGACATCACTGATGAGGGGCCCTGCAGGACTCCCAATCAAGGTGCGCTTGTTCGTGTAGAGTCCGCTGTTTACGACGTCACAAGCGCTCAGCGGTATTATCCCGTCGTATTTTAGGAGAGTCCGATTTTAGAAGTGCCATTTGAGAATGCTCGGTCGCTTTGGGAAGTACTCATACGCGGTTTTCTTTGAAAAGGTCGTGTCGAGGAATTCTGATTCACGCTCTTCGTGTTATTTCAGAACGCGCTGATGTTACATTTCGTTTACGGTTTGAAGCTTCTTTCCAGCTGACGTGTTTTCTTACATACCTCCACATTCTCTGAGATTCGTGTTGACGCATAGATTACGTGTTGCCGTCATTTCAGAACTGTCCTTCACGACCCTCCAATAGCATGCTTCCCAGTTTCTAGGCGCCATTTCCATTTAACCTCGGCTAGCTGCAACGACCGAATATCCCGAAATGGGCCTCAGCAAGGTTTGGATCATCCCGCTGTGTTCGTTCGTCTTCAGCGTCGCCGCCTTCGTGGTTTCGTGAGTTTTGCATTGAGTAACGCTTAATTCCATCTTTCCTGTTGCAGATACTGCATAGCTGTCAACCTCGGCCACGTGACAGCGTTTCTGCCCTACATCAGGTATAGCTGGATGTTCTCTGCAGGCTCTAACTCTTCAATTTTAGCGACAATGGCACCGTTCCGCCGGAAAGCTGCATATTCGGCCAATTATTGAATTTAGCGGCGTTGTTTTGTGAGTTTCTGCTTGGAAATATTCACGTTCATTGCCTGTGTT
>KN166499.1:40375-52305 GCA_000757745.1 Steinernema scapterisci | reverse complement strand
CTCTCTTTTCACTATTTGGCTCTCTTAAAAATCGGCTCTCTATTTTTCGGCTCTTTTTAAAATTGGCTCTATTTTTTCGGCTCTCTTGCCGCTACACCTTCTCCTCAACGACGAGCGGTCGTTCCTATTCTGCGCCGTTCTCGGTATATCTCTCACGCATTCCAAGAACACGAGATTCTCAGAAGCGCCTAACGACGTCACTTGCCCCAGCATCGCATTCTGTTTTCGTGTACCAAACAGCGAGTAAAACACGCATCGCTTTATGTTCAATCCGTGAATTCGTAGCCTTGCTTCGCCTCTCCGATTCTGTATTTTAGCGTTCTAGGATGGAACCACAGCATCAGCAGATCGACTCCGATTTCCAATCATGAGTGGATTGACGTTCTTCAACTCCAGCGACTCCGAAGACGATTACTCCGACTACAGCTACGACGACGTGGCCGAAGGAGAAATCCAGCAGCTGGATATCGACTTCGATTCGTCTTCATCCGAAGAGGAGGTTCTCAGGGACGATGAAGAGAGCCACGCTTCCGAAAGCGACTTCGAGGAAGTGGAGAAAGAAGAAGAGGACCAGCGCCCCGAGAACATCGAAGAGCAGCTCGCCGAAGCTGACAACGGCGGCTTCGAAGAAGAAAAGCCAGCGGTCGGCGCCTTCCCTCGATTCAAGCGGCGCTCCCGTCTCAGCACCCCTGTGCCAGCGATGCTGACTTCTTCCTCCTTCCGCCACAGGTTCCAGCTTCTTCGCCAGCAGTGCTCCGACCTTCAAACCGAGAGGGACGAATTTGAGAAGGAGAACCAAGCGCTCCAGACGCGTGTTCGTGCTCTGGAAAAGGGAAACGCTGAGTGGGTCAATCACTTGCGCGATTCCGAGCGCAGCCAAGCAGAATACACTGCTTATCTGGAGCGCGAAAGCGAGAGGGCGAGGGACCAGTTGGAGGTGCTTCGCGCTGAAGTCGAAGATCTTCAAGTGACGAACGAAGATCTCAAGCAGCAGCATGTAAGATTCTACGACAACACGGCTAAATACGCGAAGAAATGCTCAAAGGCCTTAAAGAAGTTGGCGAAAAACAACGACAACCTCGAAGCAGAAAACAAGAATCATCAAGCCGAACTCGCGAAGCTGCAGAAGCGCGTCCAAGACCTCAACGCTCACATCCGCATGAAAAGCTGGCAGATGGAGGAATTGCAGAAGAAAGAGCTCGAAGACTGGAAGGACAAAGTTGGCCAAAGCGCTTCGATCTCTCGCGGTGAACTGCAAGAGCGTATCGATGAGCTAGAGGAAGAGAACTACGGCTGGATCATGCAGGTAAAGGCGTTCCTCGAGGAGCGTAAGGAGAATCAAGATCACCTTGACCAGCTCATGTACAAGCACGATTCCGATGTTGACGAATTGGTGAGGAGTTTGGCGGACGCTAACGCGTTATCTGCGCGCTTGGCAAAGCAAAGCGAAGTTTTGAGGACTCGTCTTCAAGCCATGGAAGATGAGCGTGGGAACGACGAAGAGGTTACGGTTGTGATGGAGGCCTACGGATTGATGAAAAACAAGAAGGAAGCCTTTGCCGTCCGGCTCCAGGAATATGCATCCGAGATCAAGGAGCTGGAGAAAGCCGCGAGAGCCAGCGAGGAAGAGCATCAGAAGCAGATTGAGCAGGCGAACGAAAAGATCAAGGAGCTTGAAGCGCAAGTTGAGATGAAAACGGCTCAACTCCAAAACGCAGAGGATGAGTCCGACGAATTGGTTGAGCAAATGACCCTGAAGCTCAATTCCTGGGAAGAGAGTTACACCCAACAGCAGAATCGATCCGAAGAACTTTCCGGGCAGAATCGCGTTTTGATGGAGGAGAACAAGCAACTTCGGGAGAAACTTGAGAAAGCTGAGAAGACTCTTTCTGACGCTGGAAACAAGAGGGCTGAGAGGATGCTGCGTTTGAAAGGAATGATGGCGAAGTTCAATGCTTCCCGCGATTAGATTCTGCTGTTTCTTTTGTTTGTGGTTAATAATAAATGTGCGTTTGTGAAACTCGGTCTCTTGCTAATCAGGACAAAACAGGACACAATATTCCAGTGTTATTTGTTGTAGATGCCATTAATTTGGAGTTTAGAGGTCGAAATGATGGAAACCTTTGAAATTTTCCTCTCGGGAAAGAAACACGATCGGAGTTTGCAGAAATAAAAGATAAAGTTTTGCGTAGAAATCGCGAAACAAACCTGTTCATTGACAAGTAGATAATCGGGTTCATAAGTCCAAAGGTGGCTTCCAGCAACAACATCAAGGCAAGACACTCTAGGCGGCTTCTTGAAAACAACTTTGTCCCGTAGTAACTCATTAGCAGATCGCCCGAGCATCCTAAGAAGATAACGACAGCTTGTGTCAGGATTTTGAATTCTCTTTTGGTGATAACACTTTGGTTGGAAGACACGCTGCGTCGTTTGTATGCTAGTACGAGGACTGTGAGGACGTAGAGAAAGAAGGTCAGAACGACGCAGATGACATTTACGTAGTACTCCACGTAGTCGATTGTTCGATTCCACGGAAGATTAAAGTTGTAGCTGCCAACACCGTAATCCAATCTGTAAATGAGTCCAGCGCTGGGTGTCAGGCAGATGGAGAAGAAGGCGACCCAGTAAAGCGTCGCTAATCCAAGACAGAACTTGTAGAACGTTGGGCTGATGAACCCAATGTCGGCAATGACGACGAAGCGATTCAGCGCTAGGACTAAAATGGTTGGGAATGCGGCATTCCAGGAAGCATTAACGAGGTTCAAGATTAGCTGAAAAGTGGAAGTTTTGTCACGTTTATATCGATATTGCTTACTTTCTCTATGAAAGGACTGAAGACAGATCCGGATAGAGTAAATACCCCACACCCGAAGAACCCAACTTGGAGCAGACAATCGAAGATTCCCAGTGTGGCCATTATTTGATACGAAATGTTGGATTTAAAGGATTTGTTCGACAGGAAATGCTGGAGCAAAAGTTGAAAGTGATTATGGAAGATGGCCACTTACTTTGATTATCAACGCGTAGACGGGAAGCGTTACGGTCGGTAGGAGCACATAAAGAACACCATCGGTGTAGCGGAATACAGGCGGCATAACGTCCATGTTTTCTCAGAAACAATTTGGGATCTATGAGATTTCGAACAATCCTTCCGACCATAAGCCACTTATAATTGCTCTTAATGCGCATGGAGAAGAACGTCGAGAATTACATGACGTATTGTAATGACAGTTTTCGATGATCCGAGACTGACCACAAGCGAATTTTTGCGAAAACTCAAAAAGATTGCTAGATTTAGCTAGAATTCTATTTTTTGTTATTAAGATTTGCTTTGTATAGATCTTTATACGCAGATCCCGCTCAAACAATTCATGTGACATGCTTGCTTCGTGCATTCCAGAATCATTTGGAAATCCATGTGTTCAAAACGTCGAAACATCTTTGTTTTACTTTAAAATTTTGCTAGTGCATTGCGTTAAAGAACCAATTCTGCAAATTTAATTTCCAATATTCAATTTCCACAACTTGAAAACAGATTAATTGCGTCTTTACAGTATCCCGCCTGTTTTGCACATTTATGCCACTTAAACAACTTGATTAGATTTGCTTTCTTCGCTGTTTTGTGCAATTCACGTGTTTTATTTCATTTACTTCCAGCTTTTCCTTTGCGCAACATGAGCAACAAGCCTCCCACGTATCGCTACATCGACGGAATTCTCTACTTTCTAGTTCGCAGTTTCTATAATCGCAGTTCTGACTCTTCCTGTTTACATTATCATAATCAAGGTTACTCATGTTTAGCTTCTGGGTCTCAATTACCTGTTTTCAGCAATTCTTAACAAACAAAGCCTTCAAGTCCAAATCCTCTTTTCAAATCATGGCGGTGCTCGGAATTTTCGAATGTCTCATGCAACTCGTCGGGTTTGGAATCTTCACTCTCTCCGAATATATCCTGAATTCTGTCTTGGAAAAAGTAGGTTTAGTGTTAATGAAACCACTTCCTTATCGATAATTTCTTAGATCACCACAAATCTAGCAAATGCGTCCGGAAACGCCGCTTTCCCCGTTCGCCGTTAACCTCTGTTGTGTGGCTCTCACGTTATCCTTATACGTCCTCACCGTCATTATCCTCGCCTACCGGAGACGCCAGCTATCCTTCAATCGGAAAGTTGTAACGCAATGGGAACTCAAGATTTTATGCCAGGCCATGGTGATCTTCTTGGGATGTTCGGGAGCCTTGATGCTGAGCTACTACGGTACAAAGCTGTTCGCGAAAACGCACCTGCAAGGACTCATCGTAATGCTGATGTTTCAAGTCACCTTTGGAATTATGAACCCCGTCCTCCATTTGGTCATGAACAGGTTTATATCCATTTTGAACAAGTTAACAGAGTTTGATTCAGGGAACTGCGATCGTGCTTCTCCGTTTCCAGCAAAACCGTTGCCGTCGTTTCGATCTCGGATCTGAACTCCACTGCTTTTGGAACAATAAGGCCAGCGAATCTGTATGATTCACATCAGCAAAGTGCTCCTAGAACATAAGCGTAGCGAAGAGACACGCTCCACCGATAGGGTTCCCCAAAGCAGGGAGCCGGTGGGAGCAAGCGGCAGTACATAGGTTGACAGATTTTTATGAAATAAAAGTGCACACAGGAAAAAACAAAGTCGCGGTGGAGAATCTGGTCGTCGGTCGGAGAGTTACTTGTCGGACTTGTCCGACTTCCTGAACCCGAACTTGCTCGATTCTTGGGACTCATCCGGTGAAACTTCATTGCCTGAAATCAACCCATTAAGTTGCAGTCAACACGGCATCGCATACTCTGTGTTTTCTCCTGAGACTTTGTGGTGCTCTGAGCACTGACTTCGTCTTCCGTCTGCACTCTGTATGCAGGCCTTTCCGTCTTTGTGGAGTCCGGAAGACCTGTTTTCGCAGACTGGAAGAGTTTCGCAGATACAGGTCCGGATTGCATTTTGGTCTTCTGGGAGTTCTTCCAAACGCTGCCAGTTTTTGAAGAGTTCTCCTCTGTCGGATTAATCGAATCGCCTGAAAAAGAGGAACGCTTATATTAATCAAGTTGTGCCAGCGACGTACTCTGTGTATCTTGTGAGTCGCAGTCGGTCTCCATTGCACTGAGCTCTTCTTTCTCTTTGAACTCGGGACCCATGTTGTATTTCGGTCCGTTAGATTTCTTGTTTTTCCCCTCGTACACGTCGGGGACCTTGGGAACCTTGGCGTCGCATATCAGGCGGATCAATGTCGTCTGATTCACAATGTTTCCTTCATCTTGAGCGAAAGCGTAGCCAGCTAAACATTAGAACATCAGATGCGAAGCGCAATCAGCGTCACAAACTTTGCTCGGTTTCAGCACTAGGAGGAACGGGAAGTGCTGGCTCCGATTTTTTCTTTTTCAGCATGTGCGCAACCTTGTCGCGAAGTTTCTGGAATGGTAGGTACAGCATATTGAAAGTTTCGCCTTTGTGACCTTCCAGATAAAGGACTTGGTCCCTAACTGTCACAAACAACGTTCTTTGGGCCCTGAAAAGATATAAATTCATTCAAAAGTCGCGTAAATTCTTTCCACTCACACTTTTATCATGACGTCGTACAAGAGCGCGGCTACGATGCACAACATCCAGGTCAGGTAGAAGACTGGAGAGGAGAACAAGATAATTCCAATGTCGGCCATCTCGCTGTTGATGAGTTCAAACTGGTGCAACAGGCCGTAGGTGATCCCGTGCACATTCAGTATAACCACATGGACAGCGATGGATCCTAAGCATACGAAGACCGTGAAGGGGGTGATGGCGTCCGTCTCCAGAACTGCTTTTATATTCACTACCGACGTTAAAATCACATCGACTGAGGTGCCCATCGTGTAGATCGCCCCGGTCTTGCCGTGCTTCCAGAGAATATCTAGAAAAACTGTTTAAGAGTAAGCAACAAGACGAATACTCACGATTGTCATGCATGTAGATAACGAAGAAGAAAATGATCGAAGAATGGACAAAGGCGTTAACACACCATGCGAAATAAAGCTCGACGTTTAACCTTGATTTGTTCGCGTTGAGCCTGTAGAGAGTTGGATGCTTCGCCAGGACGCTTGTAAAAGCTAAGCGGTCAAGGATTCCAATAAGAAGCGGGGCCAACGACGTTTGGACCAAGTTGTAAGAGCTCAAACTCCACTGGTCCATTAAGGGAGTGTCGCTCACACCGCAGTAGATCATGAATAGAAACTAAAACAAAAGCTGAAATTTGAAGAGCTTCTGCAAGCCTACCAGAATGAGCACAAGACAGAAATTCTTGTAAAATGAGAAGAGAACTACCTTGGAGCAACGGTAGTAGCTTAAGGCGCCGTGAACAAATACAAGTTGAGCAAGATGGTGAAACTGAAACTCATTATTATCAGAATTCGAATAATGTGATTTAGAACTAACCTCGGCGATCTCGTAATCAGCCGCTAGCGACACGTGCATTCCTTCGTCGCTTTTGATTCCAACTCCAACGTGCGCCGCTTGGATCATAGCGACGTCGTTGTCGCCATCGCCGATCCCGAGAACGACGCCATCCACGTACTTCTTTAGCAGCCTCGCCAGCGCTGCCTTCTGGCGGGGACAGCATCGGCAGCAGATGAGGCTGGACGCTGCCAGAAAGATTCGGACAAAGCACCACGGGGTTCCTTCGTCGATCAGATGCTGCAGGCTCTGGCCATCAATAATAACCACCAAGTTCGGGTCGCAGTCCACTTCTCTCAAATTCCGAAGAGCAAACTTCGTTACCACACGCAATGTTTCTTCCCGTGTCTTCTTCGCAATAACAAGTGTGTTCATTCCAGGTCGGATCAGCTCACAAGCCATTCCGATGTTCGTAGCCGTTTCCAGCTTGTCTCCGGTAAGGATCCAAACCTTGACACCTGCTTCTTTGAACTTCTTCAGAGTTTCTTTGACGCCCTGAAACTCGACGTCAGAACATAAAACAAGTGATCTCCTACATCCTGCAGCTGGTCATCAATGCCGGTCGCTCCCAGCAACTTCAAATCCTTTTCGATCAGCTCCGCCGTCTTCCCGATCAAATCCTTGCGGCTTCGCAATGCACAGCACGCCTTGTCGTATTTCGGCTTCCATGCGTTATACTCCTCGCTAGTTAATTCCTTGCTTGCTACGCAGAGGGTTCTATAGCCTAGTACAGCAAACTCTCGAAGATGATCCTTAGTGCGCGCAACAACGTCGGGATCGTTGCTAACCGCAAGACGAGGAAATATCACAGTGTCCTATGGAAATCTTCAATTTTAAAAAGATTTTTCTAGCAATTTCTTACCGCTCCCTTCAGGTACAGCTTGATCTTCTTCTCTGGAGTCCGAACAACGACGCCCATCCGTTTCCTGCTACTCGTGAACTCGAGTATATGCAGTATCTCAAATTTTCTGGTCTCACCACCCTAGAAACGGCCAGTTCAAAATGAATCGAACATTTCACTTACGGAATCGATAATCACACTTTCCGGCGTTCGTGTGTGAAAGACATAGCCTTGGGATTGAGCACACTTGACCAAGGCGATTTCATCTGAAATGCTTGTTACCAGAAAACGTCGAAAGTCATTACAAACCTGGAGAAGAGGAGTAATATTGGACGGGATCGCTTGATTTATCCGGAAAGATTGTGTGACAGGTGGCCATGAGAGTTAGGAATTCGTGAATTTCATCTGCGGTCCCCTGGAACAAATCGATCATACGTTACCAAGACTCGTATCATTCATACAGTAGAATTCGTCCGCAAATGCCTCATCAGTTGTCGTCCGTCAAACTCCACATCGGCTTTTCGGCTTCCATAGCGTCTTCCAGCAATCGAGCACATTTTGAAGATCATCTGTTTCTTGGTCATCGTGCCAGTCTTGTCGGTGAGCACATAGCTGACTTGACCCAGCTGGTCGGTCAAGTTGGGCTTCCGCACCACAGCTTTGCTTTTCAGCTCCTCACTGTACATTTGAAGGTCGCTGTGGATGAAGAACGTGTGCATCATCCGCACGATATCAACGTAGACGTAGAGACTGACCGGAATAAGGTAGGCGTACAGAGCTACACGACTCAAGATCGCCAACACCACGTGTTCTCGCTCGGTCTCTGCAAATATGTAGTTAACTGACAAACAAGCTAAACGCCGGGCTTACTGTAAAACTTCGGGTTCATATACGGCATATACCAGTTGTCGACAACGTGACTGTTCAGCCATAAGACCATAGCGAATGCTCCAGTGACTGAAATCAAACCGAGCAACCCAAACTGCAGAAAGTTTAGATGGTTGGTGATGGTGTCCAGATCCGATCGCTTCGTGGTCAACTGCGTCATGTTCATTAGCAGCTTCGTCCCTTTGCCAACGTACACGACGACGCCGTAAACCCAGTCGGAGTTCTTGAGTTTCGCTCCTCGCGGCAGTAGCTGCCCGGCTCCAAGAGAATGATTGCTTCGATCCATTAATCCTTGTTTTATGCTGATCACACCTGCGAATTCGTAAATATTACTCGAAGGAGCTTCGTAGGTAAGGGACGGTTCCGATTCCACAAACATCTGAAGCAACAACTGAGCTCAAATTCAAACCGACCAGAAAAGTACCTGAATCAGTTCTTCCGTCACGAATTCAGCGGTCGCTGCAACGGCTTGGCGAATCTTGAGGTTCGACTCTCCGTCCAGGCTTGACGTTTCCAGGTAGGCCATTCCGGCAGGCTCACTCGAAGACAGGAGGACTAGATCGGCCGGTATCGTTTCATTTCGAGCCACTCGGACTATTTCACCTATTTTCAGCTGCAAATATTACATCTGAGTAAGATTTCAAATTAAGAATATTGTGGAAATTAAATTTCCCCCACACAAGAAGTCACTCATGTGGTACCAACAAAGGAACTAGAGTAGTTTCCGGTACACGCACACCGATTCGACGGGTACTCAACTGCCTGAGCATCAACTCCCTTTAGCGCAACGGAATCCTTCTTTCTATTCAGCAACGGTGTCACAACAAAATCCTTACCTTTGACCATTTCTTCTTCATCCAGCCTGCCTTCACGGAATAAGAGCACGTGGGCTGGCTGTTCACTTTGCGATCGCTTACAGCGCGCATCTAAAATTCGAACTGGAAATCGACAACAAGTAACACACACAACTCACGACGTCTTCGTAGATCTCCGTCACCGCTGCAAAGAGCACGATCGCTCCGGGTGCAATAAGCGGAAAAGGACTGACCGATTGCTTGGATAATGGGCTTAGGCCAGCTATCTAAAATTAATCAAGGTTACAAAGCACGAAGGCCAGCAAACATACCTCGATGGCCGCAATACAGAAAAAGAAGATATTCGAATACTGCAGAATTTGCTCGAGCAGGAAATGCGGGATGAAGGTGTACCAGGTGTATTTTCGGGTGACAATACGGTTACTGGAGGTCCAGCGCGCCTTGCCGACGGTGATCTGCAGCGGCTTCTTGCGGACGCGATCGCTGGCGGTCATTGGGATTCTTGGCGTTCGGTACGATTTTAGAACGATCAAGAGAGAGAACTTCGGAGCAACCGAATGCGGCAAGAGTAGAACCTGGAAATGAGTATTTTAGTGATTGTTCGGATTAGACAGGCTTCGTCTGGAAAAAGCTAATTGGTGTCTCAGGCACATGCTCAGAGACCCGGTGGCTATGAGTGATACCTTCACTTTGAGTTGGTCCGACACTTCCTGGCCGGTTGTGCTATGACCGTCACTGAGACTTTGTCTAGATATCCCATCCCTCTTCAAATCTCCTAAGCTCTCCTCACTTCAACAGAGATCGACTTCGAAATGCGGTTGGTTCGGCTGATTATCGTTTCTTTGCTGATGTACCAAACAGGAGCCAGTCCAGGAGCTGGCATCAACGTGAGTCCAAGCCGAAGGCAGAATTTCCTGATTTTCCATTTCAGGGAAGCGATGTGTTCGTGACACTGGATCCCAAATTACCATTCTTCGCGGACAAAGGCTATCGATACTACGGCAGCCTCATTTGCCTTCTTCTCATCCCGGTCTGCTTCCTCCTCTCCATCGTCTTCTATTGCTGCCTCGGAATGTTCGTCACGGAGTTGCCTTGTATCGCGGTGTGTCCACATGTCAGCAAAAGGACGAAGGCGTTGCGGAGGATTCACGAAACCCGGAAACGCTATGAAAATGGATCCATTCCACAGTCGGTCCAGAGTAAGTAAATTCAAATAATGTTCGGGTCTTCAATTTTCTCTTTTAGCAAAACAAGCGATTCTCCTGAAACTGCGAATGAAGAAAAAGACGCTGAAGTCAACAAAAACCTTGAGGAGCGTACGGACTATGGATCCACTTTCCTCCGACGGGAACTCTGCCGACAGGCTTCCTCAAAGCGGGGAGCCGATTATGACAAGTAGCAGTCCAAGCAGGCTTGTTTGAAGTGCACCATTTGTAATAAATATTGTATTTATGACCCATAGTGATCAAAACAACAGTTGGGCAGAGCCGTTCCCCTTTTCCCTCAGCGCGCTTCAACTCACATTTTTTGAACTTGAAATCAGTCGTTCTTAGCATTCATTCGCAATTCCATCAGATTCACTTACATTACAGATTCAGGAAGCGGACGTGCACAGTCGATTTGAAGATTCCTTCCGTGGACAGCGAAGCTTCTTCGTCAAACGTCCGAAACGGGAACGTAGTGAACATCTGGAACTTCGCGTTTTCGGTTGGCAGATTTCTAGAAAAAATGCGAAACGTTGTTATCACAGACTGAAGCCGTAAGACAAACTTGTATATGAAACTCCGCAAGTCCGATACGCGATCAGTGGGTTTGAAGATTCCGACTATTGTTCTTCCATCAGGAAACTGAACCTTGATTGCCGTGGAATCCAATACCGCGTTGGGCTTCTTTATCGTTTCGGTGTGAAGATCTGGTGGTGATGTCGTTTTTCCCAAAATGTGTCCTTCTCCACTAAACGACTTGATCCCAGATTCGTTCTTGTCCCTCTCTTCGATGAAGGTCACACGTCGCTTTGGATCGCGAAACTTGCACTTCATTTTTTCCACTCGCGCGTCGATTCTGCTCCCCTTGTGTGATTTCACCACTTCGTCGGGAATGAATCCCCTCCCGATGTCCTCCATAAAAGCGGCGTTTGCGGGATCGTGGAGAGGTCGGAGTGGGCCGTCATCGATGGAGAAGCCATCGGTCCAGATCTTGATTATGACAGTTACCTGAAGGAAGGCTTAAATACGATCCAGCAAAAGAATTTCGCGAGTTACTTTATCTGGTGGCACCACAATCAATGGCGAAAAGAATCCTCCCAAACGATATCCTTTTGAGTTGAAGGCGTTGGCCCTCTTGCTCGGGTCTTCTTTCTTCGGCTGCGTCAACCGGTTTCTGCGTGACATGAGGGACGGAATGGATTCTGAGACAGAGAGACTCCGCGCCATGTCTGGAATCTGTCCCAAGGCATCTGAACAAACTCGGCTCAATAAAATCGTTCTCGAATTTGCGCGAACAAATGCGCGACGAGAAGAACACGCGAAATTCACCAATCAGAGCAATTCTTTCGATTTTCAAGTTTCAGTTTTGCAAATCGCGTTTGAAAAATACGAAGATTCTAGATCGTTCTCGATTCGAAACTGTCAGTTCTGAATTCCGTTTCCTATCGCCGTTAAACAGAGATTCGCTGTCCGCGCTGTTGGCACGTGTTGTCCATATCTACCGTTTAGTTTTTTACCGTCGCAAAATACGGAGAAAGAATCGCTCTCAATTGTCGCTTTGTTTATGCATCTTCATATGCATCTTCCCCGTGATATTTCTAATGCAAGAGTACGCTCGATCGTTGCTTTATTATGCCACTTTATTAATCCTTCGCTTCCATTCCCGCTAAGAACGGATCGCTCTCAACTGCCGATCGCCCGACCGATCGCTGCTAGGTGAATACCGCG